>APFE030730855.1:366375-376803 GCA_000404065.3 Pinus taeda
ATATTAAATAGGATGATAAACCTGTTTGTCAACCTGAGAGGCAAATGAACCTTGCACTAAAGGAATTGTGAAAGATGAATTGCAAAATTGTTTGACACATGATTCATTTATCCAATCACAGATAGAGAATGGGTGTCTCCCTTAGTCATTGTCCCTAAAAAGAATGTAAAATGGAGAATCTGTGTCGATTACAAATAAACCAAAAAATGCATTGGTTTTATTGACCAAGTTTTGGATGTCCTTGCAAGGAAAAAGTTCTTCTCATTTTTAGATGGGTTCAATGGGTACAATCAAATCTAGATCAGCCCTAAGGATCGGGTTAAGAATTCCTTCACATTTCCACGGGGAACCTTTTATTATAGGGTTCTTCCATATATGCAATGCCCCTATTATCTTCTGAATTATTGTGTTGAGTATTTTCTCTGACCTTGTGCATGATTTAGTGGAAATAGACACTGATGATTTTACACCCTACAGGGCTGATTTCCAAGAGGCTCTCTCCCACCTATTTAAGTCTTGTGGAGTTGTAAAGAGATGAAACTCTCCCTAAGCCATGAAAAATGTATGTTTTTTATAATGAAGGAATCTCTTTAGGGAATTTTCTATCTGAAAAAGGAATCCAGGTAGATCCTAAAAAAATTTCCATCATAGAAAAGGTTCCTATTCCTAAAAAATAGAAAGATGTTTGGAGTTTTCTAGTTCCTATTGTATATAACCAAAGATTCATCAAGGATTTTAGAAAGATGGATTCACCATTATTTTCTTTACACACAAAAGATTCATACTTTTATTGGACAAATCTATGTCAAAACGCATTTGAGGAAATCAAAGAAAACGTTATGACTGCATTAGTCCTGAAAGGCCCAAACTAGACTTTTCCCTTTCATAACCATACAAATGCATCTGAAAAGAAGTTTGGGAAGCACCTGGGAAGCTTGAGGGTGAAATTACTAATGCCATTTAATTTATTAGCAAAAATATGTCTAAAGTTGATCTTAAATATATAATCACTAAAAAAGAACTCTTAGTTGTTGTACAACCTTTGAACAAATTTAGGCATTACATTATTGGCTATAAAGTCTTTGTACATATTGATCATGCAACAATTAAGTACTTAAATAAAAAGCCATATGTGAATGCTCACATAATTATGGGATTATTTTACTATAACAATTTGATCTAACTATTGTTGACAAACCTAGAAAAGAGAATGTTGTTGCATACTTTCTTTCAAGATTGACCTTGTTTGCAAAGGATCAAGAAATGGTGGATGATTGGATTCCTAATGAGCATCTCTTTTCCATATCACTCTTATCTTAGTGGTTTTCTAACATATCCAATTTATTAGTTGCTGGCCAATTTCCTTCTCACTTATCGTCAAAGGAGAAAAGCAAAATTGTTAGAAAGAGTGACTCTTACACTTGGATTGGGGGTAACCTCTTCAAGTTGAGACCTGACTAGATCCTGAGAAGATATGTGAGCGAGGATGATTTCTTTGACATGATCTCATATTGTGATGATGGACCTTGTGGGGGCTATTTTGTTGCCAAGGGAACTACCTACAAGATCTTGCAAGCAGGATACTACTGGTCATTTCTTCATAAGGATGCCCAGAGATATCCAACACAGTGTGATGACTGCAAAAGGATAGGGAAACCTACTTAGAGGGATGAAATTCCTTTATAACCTTAAGTAAATTTTTAGCCAGTTGATAAGTGAGGCATGGACTTCTTTGGTCCTATCAATCCTCCAAATGGGAAAAAGAGATACATCATCATGTGTATTAACTACTTGACTAAGCGGGCTGAGGTAAAAGCAGTAAAGGAAACAATAGAGAAGAAGCTAACTAAAATTTTGAGGGAGAACATCTTCTAAAAATTTGGTTTCCCAAGAGAATTGGTAATAGACCAAGGCTCCCATTTCACTTACAATATGACCGATGGGATCATGAGGCAGCAAAATATCCAACATGAAAGAAAACCATGTTATCTATTGAGTTGGATTACAACACACCGAGGATGTTAACCTCAATTGACATGGATCTCACCAAAGCACAGGAAGAAAGGTTGAATCAATTAAATGAACTTGATGAGTATAGGATGCAAGCCCTATTGCATATCGAAGTGGTTCAATTGAAAGAAAAATATGGCATGATAAACATATCAAGGCTAGAGCCTTCTAGGTGGGAGATTAGGCCCTCTTATATGAATTTAGATTTAAAGAATTTAAAGGGAAACTCATGACAAAATGACTAAGACCTTATTTGGTTTAAAAATGCCATGATAATGGTTCAATTCATATTAGAACAATAGATGAAGAGCATATTCCACTTTTTGTAAATGGTCATCGATTAAAATTCTACAAGAAGCCCCTCTGTAGGGTTGAATTTTTTGATTTAATAGTAAAGGAGTTGAATTTGATTAAGAAAATCAGAGTTCCCAATCCATTCAGCCTTTAACGACAACAAAATATGAAGAAAAAAAAGGTACCTCGAGTGAAATCCTCCTCCAAGACACTTGAGGCAGGCTCATTAGCTAAAAACCTCTCTGAGGTAGTGTGTGAGTCTGGTAAAAAAGAAAATAATAAAGATTTCTAGGTGAAAACCTCCTTTGAAGAAGTTAAGTCTGACTTGCTAGCTGAAAACTACCATGAGGCAGCTAATGGGCCCCAAGAAAAAAGAAGAGAAGAAAATGAATAAAATTATGATTTGTTTTTATATTACCTTGATTTATGTGCAGGTATCACGGAGGGAAATCAACAACACAGATTAAATAGGCCAAATTACACATAGATCAAGTCAGGTATCCTTGGAGGGCCTAGAAAGCACCCCTACACCATTATTCACCATCATCCATCATTTGCAACATCATCTTAACACTTTTAACCCCTTTTCATGCATATGTGTCCACTTCCCTAAGTTGTTATAGGAAAGTCCTATAATGCTACATGAAATCCCATATTTCTCTAAAATGATTCAGATTGAATATTCCCTCTGCATACAAGTAAGGAAAAAACATCAATGGATTCCCAATGCCCATCCATTCCACCAACATGTCTCACCCCTCAGGTTTCCTCCACTATTCATTATTTTATGTCCACAATAGCTCAAAATCCACATATTTTCCATCTCGTTCACCATAAACAACATTTCCAACATCACCACCAGCTTCTCCTTGAATTATCAAGGCTCTTTGATGGGTCAAAAGAATAAAATTATGAGCATGAAGAGTTTCTATGAGTACTACATGAGACTACCCAACCTTGTAGTAGCCTTCAGAAACCCTACAATCTAAGTCGCCAATACTCTTGAAGAAAATTGCTACATGAAAAAAATTTCCCACACCTCCAGAAGCAACTTTGCTAGTCTAGAAAAAGGTCTCAGATCAAGAAAAAATCACCCTGAGAAACTACAAGTTCTCCTAAAGATTGTTATAGGATCTCTTTTCCAACAACATCAACACCACATCACCTGCATGAGCATCAATATCACTTACAGAAACATCAAATCTAAGGCACTAGGAATGAATCTTGTAACCTCACACTTTGAACTTATCACAAGCATGAGAAAGAATTAAAAATGCGAAGGGTATAGGGATTTATAACCAAATTAATATAGCAATGGTCTCAGCGAAATCTAAAAGAGGACTTTACCTTTTCTCCAAGTCACCCACATGTGTGAAAAAGAATAAAAAAGAGGTTGGGAATGATTTCAAAAGTAATTCATTATCACTTACTAATGGAAAAAATACATGGATTATAAATAATAAAAAGGGGTAGGTGCGAGCCATCTCACCTACTACGCATTGAGCCCCATCTCATCAACCATTAACGATAAGTTGACTTAACTCAGGAGCACTCCAAGATTACCACCCTGCATTTTCCATGCAATAATGCTTAAAAAAATAAAAAAATCTTGCCATCCCTACATGAGTAAGCTACAAATGTTGGGCTTACAAATTGTCTGCTACAAGCACTACTATAGGATCCTACAGGCATTGCTACAGGATACAGAAAGACTAATACAGGATACTGAATTCTTTCCCAGAATGTCCAAAGAAGCCTTGGATGAGTTAAGAGAAAGGGTATCATCAAAATAAATGCAATTCAAAATTATCTAACCACATTTTGCATAAGGATAAGTGCTCAAATTATCAAGCACAATTTTCAATGTTAAACTATCTAAATTAAACAGAGAAGTAGTCAGATAGTTTTTTATTTTTAATTTAATAATTAAAATGATGATAAATAACATAGAGTAATCAGTTGACAAGTCATCTCCTTCTCTATTTTTTTGAAGACTATATATTTTTCTTGAGCTACAGGATCCCTTGCTACCACAGGAAACCCTAATTCCTGTAGCAACACAAACCCATTACTCCTTTACAAAAAAATGTTGCCCAAATTTGTGAAGAATTGTGTCATACAATGGGAGGGGGATTTAATATAAGGGAACCCACATATATAACCTAGATTCATCATAATCCTAAGGTTAGGGAGATCTTGGAAAACCATAATTGACTAGGGTTCTTTGACAAATTAAGAGGTTATGATGATGAGATTACCCTATAATTTTCTCTTACCTACAACATCATGAAGGTGATGAAATAGTCACTATAGCTAAAGTTTTGATCATGTATCTTAATGAAGACCTAATTAACATAGTCACTACCCTTCCCAAGGGGGATAAATGGAGTAAGGAGGAAACACATGAAGCAATGAGTGCTAAAATCAGATTTTTCCTCCCTGATGAGGAGCTTAAAGAAGAGAAGATTGGGATCATGAGATAAAGCCTACCACACACATGGGATGAGGTTGCATATCACATCCTTAAATATATTTCTTGTGAGGGAATATTAAGCATTGTATATTATTATCAGTTTAGGATCCTACATCAACTCATATTCCAAGCTTACCTACTTGTCCATGAGAGGCTTAGCATTCCACATTTTCTCCTTCATTCCATGAAATAAATGAGTACAAAAGTGACGGAGGGGAAACACAATTAGTTGCCTCATCATGGCATGATTAAGTTATATTCATTGATTCCCTAGAACACCTGCAAACACTATCTCCTAGGAAATTTTTATTGACATGGATAGATATGCTTTCTTAGAAGCCCAAGTTAAAACTTAGACAAAACCGATTGAGTTGGAAGAGGAAAAATCAGAGATAGAAGCAAAGGTATAAATATAGTTAGCAAAACATATGACAAATTTATCAGAGGCTTAAATAGAAACATAATTGGCTAAGTTACAATTAGTAGGGATAAGATCCTAGGCTAAAGTAGCTGCCCCACAAAGAGAGTCCCAAACAAAGACAATAGAGCCTCAAGCGGAGATTGAGAAACTAGGGAGGCTAGCTAAAAAGAGAAAGGAGGCAATAGAAATTACAGTGGAACACAAAGGAGGTGAAGAAATTTTGGAGGAGGAAGAGAAAGGGATAACTGCTACTTTAGCAACCCTAATAACTCCAACAAAACCTAAGGCATGTAAACCTAGAGAACCTCATGTTTATTTCACAAGAATAAAGAGTAATAGATATGGTTTATTAGACATCATAGGTCTCAATATCCCACTCCTATTACCATAGAAGAAACTTCTAGCCCTAAAAATGTGTTGCCTCAAAATGTATAAGTGCAAAAACTCATGACATCAGTGGTGAAAATAGTAGTGGCACCCACAACTCCTAAGGAAATAAAGTTGCAAACACAAACGAAGGGACCAATTACTCAGCCTACAAGGCTACATGAACAAACAACAGAGCTATAAGAGAAACTTGCAGGGCTATAGGAACAATCATCATATCTATAGGAGCAGCCTGCAGGGCTATAGGAAAAAAAATAGAGCTACAAGAGTAGTATGGAGGGCTATAAAAAAAACAACATAGCTACAGGAAATTTACAGAACAACAAATCATCCATCTCTAAGAGGATCCACTTCCTTCTACTCATGGATTGAGGTGGGGTAAATTATTCATATCCATTTAGCACCATGATTATTCCTTGATGTTGAACAATAAAAGGATAATACAGACATATGGAAGTAAATTTCATAGTCCCAAAGAGTTTATGATCTTGGAAATATGGAGGAAGAAATGAAAATGCTGATAGAAGAGATGACCCTACTAAGTTTTGATGAAGCTAACAATAGGGATTACTTGGAAAGAGAAAAAAAATAAACTAAAGGACTAATTGTAGCAAACACAAATATTAATAAATGAGAGAGAAACTCAATTTGCAACCCTAGAGACAAACTCATGCATCATGGTGCATCTTTCTTTGGAAGTAGTCAATTGCAGGAAACCATCCAATACCTACTCCTTGTTTCTCAAGGAGAAGTGGTGCCAATTTCAAATTAAAATGCTTACACAAAGAGGATCTCTCCCTTTGAGCTGAGTTGAAGGAACAACTTTGGATCAGAACAAAAAATCCTAATCCATCCATCCTAACTTCTACCCATGAAATACTAGTAGAGGATCCTAAAATGGTGAATATTTTCAAACAAAGAAAGGTAGAGTTCACCCTCCACTTTAAGGATACCTTTAGACTATTGGGAGAAGAAATTTCATAGGTGTTAGGTTCCTATACCAATAGTGTCATTTTTCACAATCGACATTGAAGAGCTGTAATATGTTCATACCTTTGGCTAGTTGCTGAAGTTTTCCATATTCCCAAGAAATCAAAAAATGAAAAAATGAAAAGAGGGTATGCCCTAAAAGAAAAATCAAAGGGCAAAAGAATGAAATGGTCAAGAAAATGAAAGAAATGAACCCCAAACAAAGGACCAGGAAGGTGTGCAAGTCCAGAAAGACACTCCTATTCTAGTTTTGCAATGATCTTATGGTATGCAACTGCTGATTCATGCCACCATTGATGAATGGCCAAATAGCTTAATCTTGGTCAGTTCATGTTTGAATTTACTTGTCTTAGAGATAGAGAATGAAACTTGTCCAAACTATTCAATCTTGGCAGGTGAATAGCTAGGTAGAGAAGCAAAGGAGCTCAACTGCTAAATCTGAGCCCTTGGATGTTATAAAGGTAGATTTAGATAGGATTCCAATGAAAAGAAAAGAAGATTAAAAAGGGTCTGCTAGTCCAAGTGTACCCATAGAAAAAGAAGAAAAAATGTTAGGAAAAATAGGCTGGGTAGGCAGTTTGGGTGTTGCTGAAGCATGCTAATGGTTAATTTTGTTTCTCAAAGGATGTTCATGTTATTATTATCATAAGTACAATGGAAATTGTTTGGCTACAAATAAGGTGAATCATGTCTTACTTCCCCTCACCCTTTTCCCAAAATCACTTACTAACCCTCCCCCAAGGATATTGAGATCTCCTCAGTACTCCTAGATCACTCCATTTCATGAAGAAAGTTTAAGTAAAGTCACAACTTTGTTTAGGCAAGAAGCCACATTTCTTATGTAAAACACTTTTCCTTTCTTTGCCTAAGTTATAAAACTTTATGCTTAGCGCATTCAGTTTCAAAAATTCATATTAACTCCTAATCTTACTAGTTAAATCCCTAGCCCTACTTCCCTCTCCCGTATTAATATATATATGTAAATAAAAACCCCAAAATTTATTATCCCAACCCCCAGCTAAATTATAGCCATATATTAATGTTTTATAGGGGATTAAATATTTATCATAAAACTTGTAATAACCCTTCCCGCGCATAAACTTTGGGATTAATTAACACCTGGTTAATTAAATAACCAAACCCGCCCCACAACCAATCATAATAGCCCCAAGAGTTGTTAAAACATTGTTTAAAGCACGTGGGTCCCCGTGCCATAGCGGTGCGGGCCAATACTGCTTACCGCTCTCCGCTGACCCCCCCGCTGATGTCACGACCACATCATCACCACGTCACCCCGCTATGCGACAAAATATTTCGTCATGCTAACATCACCCAACTAAAAAGCGCCAAAAGCCCGCCAAAGTCAATTTTTGTTAAAAGCCATGAAATTGTCGTTTTCACTCATTTTCACTTGTTTTTTCTACGGAACCATTCGATGCGATTTATGTCCAAGCAACTGCTCAATCACATAGTCCACCACCCAGCCAAATCAAGTCCACAGTCTGGTTCACCAGCTCGTCCTGCAACCTGCTAAGTGCACAATTCACTCGTAAAAGATAGTTATTTACCGTATTTCTTACCAAACCCTGTAAATTTTAGTTTTCTCTGTGTAAATCTTCCCGAGGAACCAAGTTTGAGTTCAATTCATCCCACTGCCTTCAAACAAATACACCAGAACCACTGCTCTTCTGCCCCTTTTCCCACAAAAATTCAACCCCTAGTTTAAAAACATAGAGAATTGAACAATGGAAGCTCTGGTGGCCCTCAATGTCGTACCCCTTAATGCACCACACAAAGACTTGGAATGGTTAGCCCTGGCTGATAGGGATTTTCAGATTAAGGACTTAATTGGTCACAAGCCCCACCTCCAAGCGTTTTGTGAAATTAGGAGTAGTTACCGAAGCAATACTGATGTCTACAAAATATGGGAATCCAACATGCCCATGTACTACCTCCCCTCAATAAATTTATTCCCTGATATTATCCACCAATGTTGTGCCAATTATGAGCCTACCCAAAGAGCAGTTATGACCCCATCTAAAAATTTCCTCTTTTACATTACTCCTAAGTCCATAATGAGATGCTACACTTCAAGCCCACTCAACCTCTGGCTACTCTTTCCATGGGCTTCTTGCTTGACCAAGGTGCTAAATTGCCAAATTCAGAGATAACGAGAATAGCTCAATTATTCATGAAGCCAGATTGCCAGCCCCAACAACCTCCTCGTTACCTAGATTCTTGGTTCACTGATGCAAGAAGATTCCTTGTTGACATGATATCCTACATCTTACGATTTAAGACCAGTGAATTTGTTGATGAAGCCACCTTAGTTTTATTGTCCATATTTACTTTAGGATAGCCCTCTGTTGTCAAATATGAGTATGCCACTTTCATAGCCAATAAGATACATGAGCAATTCATGAGTCTAGATAGAGAAGGAGTCTTAAAGTATACCTCTTATATATATCATTTGTTTCTCTATTATCAAGCAGAGAGCTTTCAGTTTCCCATCAGAAAATTGGATTCTAAAGGAGAGCGAAGGTTTGTGATATTTTGGACTTTAGTCTTCCACGAGGTCCATGATTCCCCTTATACCTATTGTGAATTCATTGACTTGTTTATACATCCAGCCTCCTCTCTACTGATGAGAACTCCTCGTGCTAAGCTCTCTGGTGATATGCAAAAGATTTTATAGCTCTCCAAAAATTACAAGGTAGGTGATTGGTACTTCTACCAGAATCACACAGAACTCAGATTTTATGGATGTGAGCTATGCCCTTTCAAATTGCCCAAGTATGTACCTATGAGGTTATTTGCTTTAGAGTATTTCAGGCAGATGATCAGTGCAGATATCACACACTTTTGCAATGCTAAGAAAAAGGCTCAGCTGAAAATTAAAAACCAACTAGGCCCCTTTATTGTCCATAAGAGGGAAGCATGGGAGGAAGCTGAGCAGATTTTAGGGGAAAAAATTAAGTTGAAACAAAGTTTCTATTGGGCACCATTTCATAAGTGAAAGAAGAGTGAAAAATAGGCTGTTAGCATACATTCATCATAAGATCCCTCAAATTCAACAATATGCTAATAAACAAGAATGGATGGAAGGCACATTATTTGAAGAAATTACTGAGGAAGAGAAATTGGAAAAAGCCATGAAAGAGCTTGAAAAAGCGCTTGACTTGGAATCTTTTGGACAGGTATCCTTCAAGCTCCCTCACCACACAGGAGGTGATACATCCTTTGCCGGGACTTCTCAACAGCCCACACAAAAAGCCAGCACAGGGTCAGCAAAGGGTAAGGAAGTAATGGACATGGAGCAGGACATCATGACAGACCAGCCAGCAACATCAAAGGAACAAGGCCAAGGGAAAGTTCCTACAGCACAGACAAAGGCACCTAAAATCCCTGCACTACAAACTCCTCTAAATGAGGAAAAAGGCAAGAAAAGGGACAGGCAAGAAGACACAATGATCAGCGGTTCTGCAAAGCAGCCAGGGGCGAAAAGGTAGAGATTAAAACCCCTATCAGAGGAGGAGTTTATTGAGGAGACCACAGACAGTTTAAGGGGAGAAATAATAGTCAGCCAGGATACATCCCCGATCATAGAAACATCGGCCAGTTTGTAGAAATTTTGAATAATATGACACTCATTCACAGAGATTATCTTGATTATACACTAATTGCGGAATACATGCATAACACATAACCTCCTCTACTTTTATCATAACTTAGCAGTATTAAGAAACAATCACATGCGCACTTTGAAGCATCAATCACACATATCAACACAGTATGTACCCGGGGAAAGCATAAAGCTGAAAACCCCCAACTATCTGTATATTATATTGATTGA
>APFE030730862.1:0-18488 GCA_000404065.3 Pinus taeda
GACTGCACCAGTACAAGACTATTGTAAAAGGAGTTTCTAATTTGAAAGAAGATAGAGACATATTGCAGCAGGTGGTTTTCACCCACATTGGGTTTCCACCTTATATCTGGTTTTCTTTGATGTGACTGTCTGTTTTTCTTGTTCATGCTCATTGTTTTATGGTACTGATATGCAAAAATAATTCAAAGTGTAAATAAGGAAGATTTGTTAAAAGAACTAGATAACACTGATTCACCCCCCCTCTCAGTATTATTTTCAACAATATTTAAAAAATCCACATTGAAAAAAGAGATTAGAGATTTAAAACAAAAGCAATTGAAAAAATAAACCTAAATAAAATTAAGAAAAAAAATGATAACTAAAAAAATAATAAAACAATATGTGTGTGTGATGATGATGATGATGATGATGATGAACATCCATTAAGACCTATATGGTCTATTGGACCTTAAAAAGGTAAGAGATTAATCAGAACTCTTTGATATTTTATTTCTGTGTTGAAAAAGTAGTGAGAGAAGTGTTCCAATATCACCATAGTTTTGCTGACTTAAAACATCAAGAAGAGTAGTGTGACAAATATTTTGAAAATTAGGTTGAACATGAGTATAAGATGGACAATCTTAGCGAAAGTTTTTTTAATATTTCACCCTCTTAGTATTGCAACCATTGGTGTTTTTGGAATTGACCAATGCATGATTTCACTATGAAGCTCATGAGAATTATTTCTTATTCTAGCAATGTTCATTTTCTTCTTAACGCTAGTCAAGATAGATATATTTTTTATATTCAAGATTGGGGTTAATATTCTCCTTATAATATCTTAGTTTCATTTTTCCCTCTGACTCTTTATCACCCCACAATTCCTCCTTAAATTTTGAAGTAATGATATCTTCAATGTTATCATTATTCTTCAAAATGATCTCCTCCTTTATCCCTCAATGGTATAGCCAAGATTGGGTATCCTTTTGTCATCCTCGCTTGAGCTAAAGGTGAGGGTTTTGGTAAGAATTAGAAGCAATTTTAGAAAACTTATTAGCACGTTGTATAACTTCTTGTACATGAGATGCATAGTCATAGCCATTCTTTCATTAGGGGAAAGGCTTGCTTCAAATAGGAGAATAAGGTAGGAAGTATTTCCCTTAATCTTGAGATTCTAATTTATAAATTGCTTTATGATTTGTTTTGTATTCCTCCATGACTCTATATAGATACTACAACCCCAAAGCTCACATCCATATGAAATAACAAGAGTGATGAGAGTCTCAAAGAGGAGTTTTTTAATCCCATATCTAAATTTTTGTTGACTTACAATTGTTTTCAGCCCATAGTAAGTTTTCCACCCTTCATTTATCCTTTTCTCAAAGTTATAATTCCAATTGAGCTTGTGATAGATGTCAATTCCAAGATATTTGTATGGAGCAACTTCCTCCCAGTATATATATTCATAAATGAAAGTATCATATGTGATATTTTTGGATTTAATTATCATGACTCTAGCTTTGTCATTATTAATTGTCATGCCCATCTTGGAGGATTCTAGGGAAAAAATTTACGTATGAAAAATTATCTTAAAGTTTATAAACCTTAGTGAATCTTATTAATCCTTATATGAAGATTATTAAATGTTTAGTGATATATTTCTAAAAGTAATCAATTTTCTAATGATTTTACATACAGTCTCTATAAAATTTTGGATACTTATAAGGTAAAATAATTTTGTATTATAAAATTTTGGCGAATCATTTTTAGAAAAATAGACTCTTATCAAATCCTTTTTTTTTTAAATAAACATTAGTAATTATTCCACTTGAAAATATCAACCCCTAAAATTTTCCCTGGTGTCTTGCCAAGATTGCAATGGCTCCTTGCTAAAAGAACAATATCATCAGCATAAAGGAGAAGAGTTATGACTATACCAATGAGTGTAAGGCCAACATGTACATCTTTTTAACATTATACTAGCTTATCAATGCATATGCCAAAAAGGGTAGGGGATGAGGGACACCCTTGATTGACTCCAACATTGCATTTAATTTCTTCTAACCAACCCATAGTGGTCCTAAGCTTGGTAATAACATTATCGTACAGTTTTGTCACAACAACCCTCAATTCAAGAGGAACCATTATCTCTTATAGCCTCTTTTATAGCTTTTTCCTAGAAATAATGCCAAAATCTTTTCCAAATTCAATGAAACAACATAAGAGATGAATTTTATTATTGTAGCATTATCCTATGTACCGATCCGAGAATAACAAGATGGTCCATAACTGAATGATATCTCCTAAACCCAACTTGGCATTTAGCTCTTTCACCATGGCTTTTAAACCATAGGTAAATCTTCCAAATAATACTAGGTATCTTGGTTAAAATGTGGCTAATTATATTGGTCCTACAATTAGAGAGAATGTTTTTATCCCCACTTTTAAAGATAGGAACAATGAAAAAAACAAAAATTTTCTAAAAAACATATAAAAGATAAAACAAATAAACATAACTTTTAAAAACCATATAAATCATTGGTATGATCATGAGAGAAATTCCAGATATCACCCTCAACTCCCCTGGCCTTCCCCTATGCCCCCTGCGGTAGGTTGGCATGGCTCTCGGGCCATCCCCTATGTGCCCTCGACAACAACATGGTAGGAAACCTACTACAAGGGGTATAGGGAAGGCTTGGGGGCCATGGCTACCTATTGTGGGGAAATAAGGGAAGACCAAAGGAGCCATACAAACCTACCACATGGTTGTCATAAGGGGGTATGGGAGAAGGTTGAGGGTGATGCTTGACATCACCCCATGACCATACTAAACCACCACACCATACTTTTTTCTCTCACACATACACATACTATTTTTTAATTAAATTTTAATTTATTAACTTTTTTATATTTATGATTAAAAAAAATGAATGTTTTTTTAAATAAATTATTTTATTTTTAATTTTTACGTTTTCTTAATATTTTTTTTAAATTTTATTTAAATTTTTTATTTTTAATTTTTTCTTTTATTTTTAAGTTTGATTGTTCTGCTTAAAATTTGAGGTTTTTTTTCTAAAATATATTTTAATGTTTTATTTTCTTTTTCATATCTTTTTCCTTCTTTAAAAGAAATGTTTTTCAGTGTTTTTAAAATGCAAATGTGAATTTTTTTCCTCCTTTTTTCCCTTTAAAAATTTTAACGAGCTCTCATTTTTTAAGAGAGCGCATAGTTGTGATGCACCATCAGTGACATCGCCCTTTTTTTTTGGTGGTGGTTGCAATTTTCTAACATTTTAAATATTTGTATCAATAACAAACTTGAAAAACTTTTCAAGAACTAACATTTGAAAAATAAACAAATATACAAGTTTGAAAATTGTTTTAAAAAGAAACATTTCAATAAAATAAAAAAATATAACTTGAAGAACGATAAATGTACTTGATTTCTCTTATGTGATTTCTACCGAAAGACTTTGCTTAATATTTGAAGAACACTTTAAAAACTAACAACTCAACAAAAAATAGACGGACTTGGAAAACATTTTAAAAATCAACATTTGAAAAAAAAAATGGTACTTTATTGATAAGAAGATTTGAAATGTCGAAAAATCCACCACCCCCCAATTAAAAAAGGAAAAGGGGGAAGGGGGGCGGGGGTCATCGATGTTACATCACCACTTTTCAAAATCAATACTAAATGTGATCTCTAGAAATATGAGAACTTGGTCAAATTCTTGTCAAGTTGGTAACTTCATTGACATTTTAGGTTTTCTCCAAGATCTATTTTTTTTCCAATAATATAAGGTGACTCCATATATGCCTACTCCTTAACATATAGGTTAAATCCACAAATCTTACCCTTGAGGCTTCTTTGATAGGGCATGCTAAGGCCAAGATTATACTAGCAATATTGGAGGCATATTTCACTTTGGAGACAATCATCATATCAAATTTAAAGCACATGTGGGGATTGGCATGAATAATTATGCATATTTGATGGATATTATAACTATTATGAAGTTGGAACTAGATAAACATATTCTACAAGCTTGTATTTATGGTTATTCTAAACTAATATATATAAAATCTTGAATAATGAAATTTATATACATGATTTAGTAATATAAGCTTTGGAAATCCAACTCTAGGAAAAGTCTTAGTTATTTTCACACATCAAATTCACCCATGTGTACAAAGAATTGAACATTTTAACTTATGCATTATAAAAGGAATGTCTATAATTGGATCCTAGTCATTGGATCCTAGTCATGTTGAGTTGATGGTATTCTTCAAAGGAATCTTGACTAGATCAAGGATAAATTTTTATCTATTTATTTTTCATGTACTATTCATTCAATCATGATAAGGTGCTTTAATTTTGAGAATAGTATTCAAGAACATTTCTTACTAAAAATTATAATAAATAACCTTTAAAGATTGTTAACGTTTTGAGCTTAGAAAGATTTTTTTAACTTTGTGATATTGTGATGGTGAGAGTAACAATAATCAACAACTGTGAACAATAAATTAAGATTAAGAATTTTGAAACCATATTTCCTCTTTATTTATTAATATGGCACTATCAGGTTCTAAATGTCTGTTTAAGTCTACTTCAAAATAAAAAATGTGCCTTTTTTGGGAAAAGAATGTTATATTGCTGATTAAATATGTGGATGATTTACATGGTTACTTTGATTATAAGTGTAATTAATTGGTATATTTATTTAAATGATACAACATATTAATATAATGATTACATCCAACATGACAATTAAAATAGAGAAATCAATATATTGTAAAAACTATTTAATTTTCTAATTATTAATTGAATTTTTTGTAGAAGGTAATTAAAAAATTGTATTTGCATGCCGACAACATGGAAAAATATAGAAGTATGGCATACTTGTGTATACATCTTTATGTACCATCGTGTTTTAATGAGTGAGTATTACACATCGGTGTGTATACGTATCATAAAAGCATCAATACTCCTAACAACATCAAAAGGATCATTCCCTCCAATGATATTTGTACCACTTTTGTTATTGTTATGATAACCATTACAAGATATTATGGTGCAATTTAGGAGAAATTTAGCTCCTAAATAATAGGGAATTCCTTATTTTCTTGCACAATTCTGAAGGAATTGACCATATCGTTAATTACCCACACTCAACTAGTATACAATTGATAATTACAAGGTGTCGTTTCCTCCACTTTAGTTAGGCAATTCGAATTCCATGCATGTCTAGGCTATATTTAGTTGATTGACTAGTTAACTGATAGATCACTCAGTTAAAAATAGTTCTACTACTCCACTGACCTTTAACTGACTCAACTAAAGACTTGAGCTCAATTAATTGAGATCAACTGAATTAGATTGCTAAATTTTAGGAACCACTACATGCACAACTCTACTTCTAGCCTCTCACTCAAATTTATTGAGCTAACTATTATACAAGGGCATGTCACACAAGTTGACTACAATATAATTCATCATGTTGATCTGGAAAATCGAATTACTCAATTTGACTAAGGAAAAAGTTAAATTGAGCATTTCTTGCTACACTTTGTAACACTCCCTCTTAGCAATAAATGGAGTTTTCACCACCCCAATCCTGCACTGTGGAATTCGAATTTGCCTCTTAACAATGACTTTGTTAAGATATTTCCATCCTACTCCTCATTTGGAATATACTATAGCAATATAATTCTCCTCTATGCACAATCCTGCAAGTGATGATACATGATATCAATGTGCTTGGACCTCTCATGAAAAACTGGATTCTCAGAGAGTTTGATACAACCTTGATTATCACAGTGAATCACTTTTGGATCCATCTCCTAACTAAAATTCCCAACATCATCCATATGGCCTCGACTTGCGGCCATGCATTCAACCTCTGCTGAGCTGAGTGCCACAAATATCTGTTTCCTCTTATACTAGGAAATGGTTGCAGACCCAACACTAAAGATAGCTCCTGAAGTACTCTTCTTGTCTGATGGGCTCCCTTCCTAATATTCATCAGTGAAGCCTTGAATCTTCACTATCTTTGTCTTCCTATACCATAAACCATACTTGGTTGTGCCTTTGAGGTACCTTAACACATGCTTTGTTGCCTTCCAATACAGCTTGGTAGGCTTCACCATGGCTTGACTCAACTGAATAACTGCATAGCATATGTTGGGCCTTGCGTTCACCAGATACATCAAGGATCCCACAAGTTGTTTGTAGATGGTAACACCTATTACTTTTCCTAAAGAAGCACTCTCCTTCCTCCAGTTTTTAGCTAGAGGTGTGGCCATAGTAAGTATTAATTCATCAACATATAATACCAAGATAAGAAACTTTCCATCTACCACAATGTGATAGAGTTTGGAATCTACTTCACTTTTGGTGAAGCCCAATCCATTGATATATGTGTCAATCTGAGTGTACCATGCTTGGGGTGCCTATTTGAGACCATATATGGCTCTCCTGAGTCTACACACATGTGTCTCCCTGTCATATGTCTCAAATGCCTCTGGTTGCTCTATGTAAATTTCTTCATCAACAACACCATTGAGAAAGGTTGTCTTCACATCTATATGGTGGATCTTCCACTCCATTTGTGTAGTCAATGCTAGAATAGTCCTGATTGAGGAATACCTTGCCACTAGTGCAAATGTTTCTTCATAGTCCACTCCCTCTACCTGTGAGAATCCCTTAGCCATAAATTTGGCATTTTACTTCTTGATGCTCACATCCATTGCATGCTTCACTTTGTAGATCAATTTGGAACCAACCACTGATTTGTTCATTGGCCTCAACACCACCTCCCACACATTGTTCTTCATGATGGAGTCATACTCCTCCAACATGGCATCAACCCATATTGGTTGATAAATGTATTCCTTAAATGAAGAAGACTTTGTCTCAATGAGTTCTATCATGATAGCCATACACCTAGTGTACCTGTCTGGTGACCTCCTCTACATGTGTTGAGATGTAAGAGCTCCTACATGCTCATGTGCATCTTCCACCAATATGTCAGCTTCTCTAGTTCTCTTCCTCCTCTCTTTGGAAGTTATTGGTTGACTAGGTTCCTCCACTCGACCTCCCATCTCCTCCTCCATATGTGGTTTCTCCACAACATCCTGAAGCTTTGCATGAGGCTTCTCCTTAGGAGCTAGAATCTCCTCCTCTAGTGGGATACTCAAATCTCCCTCTAGAGAGCATATCATAGCCTTATCCTCATCAAATCTAACATCTCTCCTCACCATTATCACCCTGAGTAAGGGAAAATACACCCTATAATTATGTTATTCCTTTATGTATCCTAGGAAGACTCACATCTCAATTGTAGGCTCAAGTTTCTTCTTGTTATCCATGCAAACATGACAATACACAATAGCTCCAAAAATTTGAAAATGAGATGCATTTGACTTCCTCCCAAAGAAAGCTTCTTAAGTGTGATCATGCCAAGTATTCTATGAGGGCTCCTATTCTACAAATAAAATGTGGTTTTGCATGCTTCTTCCCATAGATGTAATGGCAACCCCTGATCATGCAACATGGCTCTTTCTTCTCCCACTATGTTTATGTTCTTCCTTTCATCCACCCCATTTTGTTGTGGGTTATCGGGTGTTGTTAGTTCTCTTCTAATCCCCTCTTCAGCACAAAATTATTTGAAGGTGTTAGAAACAAATTCACCCCCATTGTCACTTCTCAGAGATTTCAATTTCTAACCAATTTTTTCTTTAAGGCACATAAAAATCAATTTTCCTTGTTTATTCACTTAAAAAGCAACCTTAGTTAATATTGGTGAAATTGAGCAAATAGTCAATTTTGTTGTTTTTGGATCACCTATGGTTTTGTGCATGGATTTAGCACATGGTTTTGGGCATGATGCTTTTCTGCCCATGGTATTTTGTAGATCCAGTTAATGGAACTATGGTTATGTTCTATTGGGGCTTATGTATGCTTTGGCATGTATATATATATGTATTGTAACATTGAAAGGAATATAATGAAAAATCAATCTGGTGGTCCTAGTTTTGGGATCCAGGGAAAAATATTTGTGTATATATATTTTATATTTTATTCTCTCACCATTGTATATTTTATGTTTTTAAGAATTCGTTTGCGGGTAATTTTTGTACAGGGTTAAAACCTAAAATATGTTTGGTATTTGTTTTGGTATATGTACATATGTATATGGATGTAAATACCACCACAAGTTGTGTTATAAAGCTCCAATAAGCGATATGGGTGTCATGTCATTATGGTTGTCATGTTGTTATGTTGTTATGTTGTTATGTTAGTTTGCTTCTCAGCAGGTTGATCATTATGAATACTACCAACGAACTAAGTTATAACGCTCCATGGGAAGTATGTTTTGTTTACAGTAGTTTTGTGGTTGTAGGTGTCGTTGAACACCAAGGACGGTGTTCCCCTAGGGGGGGGATTTTGTAACATCCCTGGTCAAAATCTATGTAAAAATTAATAACGGTAAAATAAGACCTTGGTCATGGGACACATATTCCAAGCAGAGTGTTGGGCCGAAACACAATGATGGGGATCACTTGTGATTAATTAATGGCTATGGAAAGTGGCAAAGCCAATGGTTAAGGCTTTTGAAAGGAAAAATGGAATTTATTGGCATTTATTTACGAAACTAATTAAAATTAGGAGCAAATGAAAGTGAAAGGTCACACGTTGCATGTGAGGAGCAAAATGAAGGAAAATAATGGAAAAATGAAGAAAATAGAGGTCTGATTAATAAAAAGGCTTATGAGGATTAGTTCATGGCATTTGATCAGTTCAGTTTTGGAGCTCTCACTTTTCTCTCTCTCTCTCTCTCATACTCTTGGACACTTAGAGTTTCCTTGGGGCATTATTGGAGGAGTGTGGCATACTTTGGATTACAAGAAAGAAGGAAAAGGAAAAGTAGGAAAATGCAAGAGGACATTGGAATCAGCAGCTTCAATGGATTTTTCTTACAGGTATCGAGTTGCATGTATGATTTCCTTTCTAGTTTTGGCATGCATAGCATATACATGTGGTTAATTGGTTATGATCTATCATTGGCATGGAGGATCGCCTAGATTGACAGTGGTTTTTCCTATCCTTTCCATTTCCTAGATAGCCATGGTGTTGTGGGTTTTACTTTTGTTTTCTTGTTGGTTTTCTTGTGCCTTTGGTTGTGGGTTAATTTATTAGTTCCTCGAAGCCTTGAATGGAAAAACGCTTTGGAAGCCCTGTAACAACTTGGGTTTAGTTATTACTCCTAGAAGCCTTGGTTGGACAAATTCTCTAGCAGACCTTGGTGGGTTGAGTTACTAGTCCTAGAATCCATGGTTGGAAAAATTCTCTCAAAGCCCGGTGGAAGTTGTGGGTTGAGTTACTAGTCCTAGAAGCCCTGGTTGGAACAAATGATTTGAAGCCATGGATAGCTTAGGTAGAGACCAATATAGTGATGGTTAATGGTGTTTGACCATGAGGTGGAATCACTAGTTGAGGATTGATGTGGTTTGACCTCTGGAAGCCCTAGATGGTTTTGGATTGATTTGTTTTATGATACCCCACATTCATGCTTGCAATATGGCACGGGGGTAAGTGACTGAAAGAAAGATTTTGTTCAGCCTAGTCTATGGCTAGGTGGTTTGTGGAGTCCCATACCTGGTCGGCCTATGCAATCATAAATAAGAGCTCTTTTTCTCCTTGGTATTTTATGGGTAAATATTCTTTTTTATATGTGGCTTATACAGTTGTTATATCCTTGATATTTATGTTGGTTATATGTTGGTTATGAATGAGTTTTATGGCAGTGAAAATGTATAGATCTCATCATGTTTTGGTTAATCACTGGATGTACAATGAATATATGGCTTAATATATGGTAATGCAGTTATTGTGATGGGGCATCAATGATTCTTAGAGATTATAAAAATAAGTATGAGACCCCTATGCTCATATCTATTGTTTAAACCTGTGGAATGCATATTTGTGACATGTTTGACCGAATGTCTGTCATGGATGGTAGGGGTACAGTCAAGTCCTTGTTTAAGTATTTGCATTTGTACCACTGTTTTGATGTTATTTTTCATTTCTAGAAGTTTCATGGAGTTCTAGTTAGTGGCCTGAGTCCTGGCCTTGAAAACGTGGCACAAAATCTGGAGTCACTGGCATAGAACTACCTGGAAAATTCCCCAGTCACATGAATTCCTTGTTGTGGGAGTGACCGTAGGATCCCATTCACATGAATACCCATGTCAAGGGAGATACTGAGGCTTTAATGGAGATACTATCATTGGATGGCTCCTAGGGGTTCTGTTGTATCTTTAGAAGGTTAGGTTGCATGTGTTCTATCGGATACACTTCCTTAACTAATACATAGGGAGTTGAATCATATCATAGTAACTCTTTGTCACATGTTTACCTCAGTTGGACAGTTACTTGGGTAGATATGGGAGGAGGGTGTTACATATTTTCTGGTTGGAATGGTTTGAAAGAAAGCATTCAGGTGAGGAGGAATCGCCTCTCAAGTCCCCATGACCCAGAGGTTGGAGATGGTCTTTCCCATAAATTTTTTAAGAGTCTCTGTTATTTATTTATTGTTTTTTGATTTTGAAGTCACGATATTTTGGGTGGAACCATAGTGCCTCAATGCGTTGGTTGTTCTACAACTCAATCATGGAAAGAGATGGTAGAATCTTTGGTACCTAGTTCAATTGTTGGTTGTGTTTGATTCCCAAGTAGAACCCCTCATACTCTGGAATCTAGCTCAAGGGTCATAGCTGCAAGTGAGCTTTGGTTGCAACTATCTATGGTTGTGTGGAGAATCATATTCCCTTACTCAATTTCCCTAAAAGTTTATAAGATAAGTTATCTTGTGTATTTTTTTAAATGTTAATGCATGTATGTTGCATTTCTGGTATGAAATGGTGTTGTAGAACAATATCTATGACTACATTATGATCTTATAACAATGAACAACATATTATGTGATGCCCTTACATGATCAACAAAAATATTATGTTGCATCTCTGGTTTGAAATGGCGTGTTGTATGAAATGTTTGAATGTGTTGTTAATAACATACAAATGAATAACATATTGTGAAAATTTTAAAGGCATTGGAAATATCCATAAGAATCTAAGTTAAATCCTGACAATGATGAACATAAGGATTCCTTCTATTTCAGTTTAATAGTTACATAGAGGATAACTTGCATTGGCAGGGTCTTGTGTGATGTGCTAAAGTGCTTGCTACAAATCCATGTACCATTTATGCAGCATCATGTTAATGTTAAGGATTACCTCCTCTCTTAACTTTGAAAACATGTGATCTTACATGTGGGGCTTCTTTAGCCTATTATGATAAGTGCCCTAGTATTGGATCTATATTTTCACATTATGTGGAACTTGTCCAAAGGAACTACATGCATTCTTGAAGAAAGAAAGACCTCATAAGAGGGATTGACTTGATTTAAATCCTTTTATATTCTGCAAATGTGTTTGTTCTTTATTTACATAGTTACTGAACCTTTTTAGACTAGAATCTATCTCCTATGTAACATCTCAGCACAGAGATGTTGTGGCATCTTCTTACTTGAATGGATGGTAGTAGTCATGGTGTTTCAAGTGGTAGTATCTCATCTAAAAGGGATGATTTGAGTGTCCCTGCTAATAGCCAAATTCCCATGAAACCCTTGATAAGTTCCGTAGGGTTACTTAAAAGGTTTCTTTAAATCTTAGGATTCACCTTGGTGTGTGGCAGGAGAATCAAAGGCCCTTCAAGAATCTGCAAATTCTTAGTAAGGGGCGGCCGAAAGGTCACCAGTATAGTCATGCCCAAAATTCCCTATCCTTAAATGGGTAACACTTGAAGGATGGGAACTTATCCATGGTGCACTTTCCCATACGGCTCATACACGTATTTAGACCCAAAATATGAACTCCATGTTCCTTTAAGGAGGGCTTATCTCCTCATGGCCTTCATGGTGCCTCATAAATCTCATGTACTCGAGGAAATTAACTTTGGTGAAATCTCAAGAGGGATAGCATTAGTGAGTGCTTTAGTAAATCATAAGGCCCACAATTGAATGTTGGTGCAAATCCAAATATATATGGAGCCATTATAGCCAACTCATAGTCAAAGTGGCTAGCGAATGGCATTGGGTGTAGAATGAGACCAAAATTTTGTGAAAGCCACTAAGTTCAAGATTAGGTGTATTGATTATACTATGCTAATACCTCCCTAATTGGGCCATGGCAAGGTTCGGCAATGAGCGACATTGTTTCAATTTCAAGATTGGGTTTAGCCTTATTCCCTTAGCAGATAAACCTTATCCAATGAGCTTATGAAAACCTCATTGTGGAAGCCATGTATTGGTTTCCTATATTACACCTTGTCACAATTGGGCAAGGACTGGGATGACATGTCCTGGAGGTCCCTTCCTGAAGGTTTAAAGGAGAGCAGTTGACTAGAATCATCCAGGTGGGAGGGAGCGGGATTACATGTCTCAGAGTTTTAATCTCATAGGATTATATCCCATAAGTTTGAAGGGGAAGCTTGCTTCGAAGAAGTGGTAGGACATGGCACAACATTCTTGGAAGAAGGAAAGACATGGGCTCATCACGAGCGACAACTGCATGGAGGAGTGGAAAAATTGTACATGAAATATTGGAAGTTAATCTTGGAAGGAATAATGAAAAGAATCCAAAGAATGTGAAGGGTGATGTAATTCAGGCCATAACGCTAGACACTTGAACCCAATAGTCTAGCTATTGGGTGCAGGGTGGGTCCACATGATAAGTCATCCCAATGAAGTAACCCTAGAATATTTATGAGATAACATGAGAGGGGAAGTGTCATGATAGGACTAGGACAACGTGGAGGACTCATTGATGTAAGAGGATTACATGTGGCACAAGGTGAGTGGACCCTAGATTGTCATATCATGTCATGTCAGAGATAATTTGGAAAATTGGTAATGGTGTAGGCCCCAACGTGCCATTATGCACATGTCAAAAAACCCATGAATGATTTCAAAAATGGCATACTTCCTTGTGACACCCCCTACAATGGTTTCGGGAAATGTGATGGAGGGGTGTCACAATTGATCTCATTCAGAGATTTGGATAGGGGTAGTTTTGATAAATCATTTTGTGTCACCCCCCTTCCCTTGTTAAAAGAGCATGTTGACCCATCACAATGCGTTAATCTAGAGTATGGCCACCTCACCAGGTGAACTGGTGGGGTGTCTTACAATGGGCACGCCGAAAAGAAGCTCTGTTAGAACATCTATCTACCAAAATAGTTTAATTGTAGTGAACATATGGTAAACCTCCACTAAAACATTTGCTACCAATGATAGTTTTATCCAATCTTGTAACACTAAAAACCTTTGCAAGGCCTCTACTAGGGAGTGTTTTCACTAACATAAATATGTAACAAATGAATGTGTGTATGATCACCTTTAGAACCATGTTATTCAAAAACAAACCTTGGCATCTCACAAGAGAAATCAAGTTGTTTCTCTTCTTCATGTCTTCTCTTAAGGTCTCCTCATGAACTGAACTTTCTACTCCCCATAATACAAGTACAAAGAATATAATGCAATGATTATGTAAAATGACTCTCTCCTTCCTCTATTTATATAAAATGTAAGGGAGTCTAATGATATAAAATGGGCACACACCTCTACAAGCAACCTAACTCTACACAAGTAGGCTCACAAGTACAGCACTCCTTCACCAAGTGACACATGTCAAGCTCCAAGATGAAGAATATATTCAATAAGCAAGGCTTCAAGGCATGAGTGATCAAAGAGATGTCTCCACAATCCTCCTCCACAAGCTTCCAAGGCTTCAATCCTCCTCCAAAATCACATTCTCATTTGGGTCCATCACACCTACACAATCACTTATCTACCCCAAGTGTCCTTAAGATAAGTATAAGCCTATATCTAAGGAAGCAAGTGTTGGCTTTCCATGTGTTAGAGTCGGTCTAGTTATCCCTCCATCAGAGATCAAAGCTCTTTTTTGCATTTCATGTTTTAGGTGTTCCACCAGTTTTCATCAGTTGCATTTCGTTAGGCATGCCATAACTCTGATGGAGTGGTCTGTGTCATTCATTCCCCTCGTGCATATCACTGCTGGTTCAGGTTAAGTCATAAAGCTTCACAAGTCATTTATAGTCATATTTTAAATTTTTAGGTCTAGGTCTAGGGTTTGAGTCAATTTAGTCTTGAAAAGTCTTAGAAGACCAGCAGGCCGGAGGGATGTCTTTGATAGATCATCACTTCAATAATTCTCACCATTGTACAGCTGAATAAGGCCTTCTCTTCAAAACTCTCTTTTGAAGACAAGTCGCCACCTCATTTTTGTAAAAACAAAATTGTCAAATTTTTCAATTCTTTCAATTGTTTCAAGTGCAGCCCTGGTCTCCTTTGCTGAAGCATATCAGAGCTATCCCTGCAAAAAATTATCAGAGAAAATCATCATTTCAACCTATTTTATGAAGGAAACCAAAAAGGTCAGAGCTTATTAATTTTGAAAAAGTGTCAACAACCAAACATAAGAAAAATGGGTTTTCATTGAGCAAAAATTAAAATGGATGCTATATCAAGTCATTCCTCCTCATTTGCAACCTATTCCACATTTTGAGAGCTAAGAGCATCGTTCAAAGGTGATTTTGCAAGTTCGTGGCAAGTTTGTGAGCATTTTGGGTCAATTCCAGGGTGCGCGGCGCATCAGGGTAGGCGCGCGGTGCATCAGTGGCACGCGGCGCATTAGACAAACATTTCCAGTGCAAATTTGAACGCACGTGGCGCATCTAGAGCGCGCGGCACGTTGGGTTAGGTGTGCGGCGCATTCAGGTTCATGCCCAGAATTGCCTTAAAAACACTCAAAAACCCTCTCCTCGCGCATCAATTCGCAGGTAGGCCTGCACTCACGGCTTGATTTTGGGTTTTGATGGTTTATATAAAAAATATGATATATTTGTCATGAAAACCGAATGTAAAAAAACCCTCTTTCTCTACTAATTTGCTGTAAGGATTTTAAAGTACCAAGTTTGCTGTAAGGTCCTCAAAATACATGTTGCCAAGGCTTCTTTTTCCCTTATTTCCCATTTCCTATATTTTTCCCAATTATTCCTCATCAAACCCTACATCTTCCTCTCTCAAAATCCTAAACTCTCCCTTCTACTACAACAATATCATCCCTACCTTATTTCAAAACCCTAAAAAATTTCCATCCCCTTTCCCTTCTCTTTACCATTTTCCCATTTTCCTAATGTTTTCATTTTTTCCCATTTCCCTAATGCTTCCCTTTTCCTAACAATTCCCTCGTCATTTGTTTCCCCTTGGTCACAGCATTTGAGAAAAGGTCTAAAGGTCTAGAGTCATTTTGTACACAATTGTATATCAGCATATATATATATATTCCAGCCACCTTGTTGTTAAAGAACATGTCAGAGACCGAGTCAATATATGAGCAGGATTATGATAGTGACTCTACACCGGAGGTCAATGTTCCTAATGTGCCACGGAGGTATCACAAAGGTGGCAAGAGTGGACAGCATGTTAGGGAGGAGCCTACCTCTTTGGCTCAATTGCAAGCTTGCTCGCTTGCAATGGATTGTTTTCGGCGCCAAACATGTTACCAATATTAGGAGATGATCTCACAAACTCAGCATCATCGGGAACTGGTCCGTCTCTTTGTCCTTAACTTACAGGATGGTCATGTAAACCTTGCCGAAGTGGATTTCACTTTGTCACCCGACACTATTGCTCAGGCCACCGGGATACCAAATGTGGGGGAGGAATGGAGTAAACGCCAAATGTTGGACAAGTATTATTATGAGCCATATGTCAAGCCCACATATATCAGACACTTGAGTGCAGCCTTTCCTTTCAGATACCTGAAAGATGAGTTTGCACCGTTGATGAAACTCATCATTCGGTATTTCAGCTGTGAGGGCAGATTCTCACGTCTCTATGCGTACCATGTACGTTTGTTGATGCATTTCACACGGGTAAGTATGATGAGCATTCCGTTTTTCATGTGCCGAAACATAGAGAGGATGGTACCTTTAGTACAGAGGAAGACCCCGGCTCATCAGCACAAGAGCATATATCACTATGCTGATCCGGATTTAAATAGGAACGCAATAGATTACAGAGATAACCATAAATACAGAGATACGATAACCATAAATAAAGAGATGCAGCAGAAATAACACTTCATTTCATTAATGGAAAATACTGAAATATGCTTACAACCAGAATTGGAAATAAACAAGCTAGGACGATGGTAGCTTATCTCTGAGAAGAGATGTGTGGCTACATGTCTCTGAACTATTCCGAACTTCTGTTACAATGAGGCTCGAAGGCCTATTTATTATTGAGAAACAATGGAAAACCCTTCACATTCCAAAACCGACCCTTAGAAGATGAAACGCCAAATTGTGGGCCCCGTTTTGGGTAAATTGGTAAATCAATTTCCCGGGGTCGTAACTTTGGCATACGATCTCCGTTTGACGCGTATGATAGCTTGTTAGAAAGATCTATCCGAGAACTACCACTTCTTGGAATGGGCAACATCAATCCATTTGATGGACCCATGTTGCCCCCGGATTCCCCAAAAAACGTCGTTTAGGGCCTCAAAACGGCTTCAGAAGTTCAGGACCCGAAAAACTGCTAAAAATAGTAAGTTGTGCTACAATTAAGGAAACTGAAAAACTGAAAGAGACAGTTGCAGGGGTCCAAATGGGATAGGTGGGCGGCCACCAACATCCACCTGGATCATATGCATTGATCAAAATCATAGTGATGCATCAGTTGGCACAGTAGGGTATTGCTTGGGAGGATTTCATCTCCCGTGATTTCTTTTCCGCACTACAGCCTCCTCCAGAGATCGTTAATGATGAGGGAGGGCCTTCACAGCAGTTTGACATTCATGAGACCAAGCATGTTGATGCTCCAGTATATGTGACATATCAGAAAGGCCCCAGGGCCTTATTTGCAGCTGCACGACGAGTACTATCTCCACCCGGGGTGGAAGGGGTCTCGTTGACATCATCAGCAGAGCGAGTATTATCTCCACATCATGTGGAAGGGGTCTTGCTTCCATCTTCAGCACAGGTACAGATTCAGGATAGGGGCAAGAGACCCATGGTTGATGAAGGTCCTTCAGGAGTTCAGGATATCGGTGTCATTGATGTTGATGCTAGTTCGCCCAACTCAGAGCTCAAAGAGATTATCCGAGAGCAAAGGGTCGAGAACGAGTCGCTGCAAAAGAAATTGCAGATGGATAAATGGGTGATCAACTACTTAGAGCAGCGCAACAAACAGTTGGAAGATGAGCATGAACTTTATGAGCTGCGCAAGATTCGGGAAGACCGGGAATTGGCTCGTAGGAGACCTGGTGATTTGACACCTATTGATCGGGAATCAATGCTCATCCGGGTGAACACTCATTTAGAAAAGTTGTTAGCTAAAGTGAATAGGGACAAGGACATGCTTCGCCACATGAAGACTCACTATTGGGCTCGCATGCATGTTTGCAAAGCGAGAATGAAGATCCTCAAAAGGCATTTGAGCAAAGCACAAAAACAACGCAAAAGGCCTGATCCGCTTCGAGTTTTAGCCGAGGCTTAATTAGTTGACAATGATACATGATGGAGAGTCTTCACTCCAATTTTGGGCAAATTTGGAGAAACTTTTTTCGTTTCAAAATTTTTGGCTTGCGAAACAGGTTTTTTGGCTCTATGCGTCGCGCTCAGCGCGCGACCCATAAGATGGGGAGGTCCAAATCACAGGTGGCTTACATTTTTGGATTTTTCATGATAAAATATACATTCTCAGCAATTTCCAAGACATTTCATCAAGTTTTGGGTGACCAAAAGCTCAAAAAACATCATGAAAATCACCTTTCTGCCACTTTTTGCACCAGCAGGAAGTACTTCTGGGAGAATCCACTTTTGGAGGGTCAAATGGAGACCAAATTGGAACATTCCACTTGGGTTGGAAATTAGATATCCAGGGCATTCCAACAAGCCAACCTGAGCTTAATTTGGATGTCGGGAAGTGCCCCAAAAGCAGTTGGAAAGGCGCGCGGCGCACAGGGTTTTTTGGCACAGTTTTCCTCCTCAGCTCAGCGAATCAAGCCAGTTTCACCTATTTTGACTTGTGATGGGATTTTTCACCCTCCTTGATGTAATTATTGGATATTTATGTTGTTATGACACTTATTTACCTATTCTAGATGATTCATTCATAAAATAGCAAAAATGTAATGAATGAATTGGTTTCCTAGCTTATAGAGGCAAGTTGTTTTGACTGCCTAGATTGTAGTGCTTAGTTTAGAATTGGTTGAAACAGCTCCTAGGATGATGAGATCGACCCCTAGAGGCAAGGGAATGTGTTAGCTTGCCTATATTATGTATTTTCTTAGTCATTTTCAGGGTTGGACTCTTGGGAATAGCTTGACACTATATTGTACATATCTTATCTGCATTT
>APFE030730862.1:21276-59583 GCA_000404065.3 Pinus taeda
CTAGGTTCCAATATGATTTTTCCTCCCTCTTCAATTTCTGGCAATATTGTTTGAATTGGGATCTTTTGCAACTTTTGAATAAGTGGCCATACTTCTTTGTCCTTCTTCCATTCAGCCCTTGCTTCATTTATCCAATCTGGTTGGATAATAGAAATAGCACAAACAATGCTTCCACATCCTCATCCTTGAAGAGTCTTCCCATTCGGTAAGGTCGCCATTTTTTTAAGTGCATGTAGTATTGCCAACATTTCCTTCTCATAAATAGCTTGCTTGAGATGTAGCAGTAAAAATACCCAATCACCTACATCAAAACATTTTCACTACGATGTTGATCTACCTGTTGTTTCGTTTGATTTTGCACCAAAGTGGCATTATCCTTTAAAAGTTGGGGAACTTGTTGTTGATGCACGATGTGATCTTTCACCACTTGAACCTTTTTCTTCTTTATATGTCCTTCTATCTTTAGAGTTTGAGGAGTGATAATTTCTTCCAATCCTTTACAACATATGGTCGGATTCATTTCTTGATGCTCGATGTGATCTTTCACTTCTTGAACATTTTTCTTCTTGATATGTCCTTCTATCTCGATAGTTTGAAGAGTGGTAATTCCTGCCAATGCTTTACAAGATATGGTCTGATTCATTTTTTCTATCTCTGGGGTTGGATCATGGCGTATATCCTCTTCTTTTGATGTTTCTTGATCCTTTTCTTCCTCCTCTTCATACTCTATGTAAAATAATTTCTTCTCAACACACTTATGACCTTTAGTGCATTTTCTATCACAATTGTAACAAAGCCCTTTTTCTCTTTTTTCTTCCAATTGTTGTGATGTAACCCTTGTAGGTTGTGGAAGGCTAGGAGAAACAACACTTCCATCTTCATAGCTGTGAGGGGTAGAATTCATTGTTGCCATAATTTTACTTTCTAGTATGTCACAAAGCCCTTTTACTCTTTCCAATTGCTGTGGTGTTGCTCTAAAGAAGGTGTTGCTCTTTGTATCCTCATAATATGCTATCATTTCCTCCGTGAAAATTGACCACGTAACAAGTTTTTTACGAGAACAAAGTCCTTTATACCATAAAAATTGATTCGGTTCTAAATATGAAGATGCAAGACATACCTTTTGTAATAGTGGTACACCATGTAGATCAAAATATTGCTCCATCTGAAGTATCCAATTTACCGGATCCTTGCCATCAAACTTCCTCATGTTGCTTTTTCTTGATTTTAGGAGCTCGATCTTGAAACGACTGTAACTCTGTACTTTCAAATCTTTAAGTTTTGAAATTGTGAACTATAGTAGCCCTCCGTGTCCTCTTTCCAATTCCACCAGTCTGATCCAAATTGGATTCTCCAAGAAAGAGTTATGCACAATCTCCCAAGATGACCTGATTATAGACCTTTCTAGAAGAGCGAACTTGTATGAAGTGCCACGTGTCACTGTTTCGACCTTTGGATCTAAAAGATATATACAAGAAACTATAGTCCATCCTCCTTCTGTACCTTCTTACGAAATTTCAATCCGATGCTCAGAGAGAAAGTTATGACGAGTTTCCCCAAGTCACCTATTTGTAATGTAATTCAAGAGTCTGCAAGAAGACCAACTTCCTCAGATCATATCTCCGCAAATATAGTGCGAAACATTTTGAAATTTGGACACGAGATTCAGTCCGCTTTCTTATCAAATGGGTTTTTTTTTAAGCTTCTAAAACGTCACAGAAAACAAGTTATAGCGAAAATGCTACGATGAACTGTTTGGAGCAGCAAAACCCTAGAATCCAAAGCTCTGATACCAAATGTTATGAAACCAGCTTCAAGAAAGATAGAAAAGATAGATCAACGCCTTATAATTCAGCCTCTTCGAGGGGGAAACCTCCTTTACTTACATAAATGAAAAATTCTTGGATGATACAAATGAAAGACCTCCTTTCTATTATATGGAGTCTAAGGGGTCATAACATAATCAGAGCCGACATAACAATAATAATGTAAGGGCACAATAATAACAATAGTGGGCTTCTATGGGGCACAATAATATCAATATGGGCACTACATGGGTACACCAATATAATAAGTGGGTTGTACTAATAACAATAAGGGGTTACACTAGTAGTATAGGGGCCTAACACTCTTCTATCCTTCTTTTCTTCTATCATTTCTCATTTCCAATCTACATGGTGTTTCATTCCCACTGATTTTTTGGTCATGTATAGTATGGCCAGGCACTTTGGCCCATGCCATCCTTTTTCCTAGTTTCTCTTTCTATCCTACACCCCCTTCAATCTCTCCCTTTGGTGGATCTTTCTAAAAGGCTTGGTTCTCCACCCTCTCTTTGCTTACTTCTCTATCACTCTAGGTTAGCTCACCTATTGTCGACACAACGATATGTTTTGTGGTGTGATTTGAAGGTCTCAATAGATAAGGGTGTAATTTTTCCAATAGTGTGTAAGCTAAGTTCCCTAGACTTTCTTTGCAAGCAGAGCCACTTCTCCAAGCAAGTTCATGGGGAGGTTGCAAGGTGATATAGTTGGTTGGATATTTGGGAGAAGTTTATGATCTCTCTTTGGATTGCCTCCCTAGTTGAATTCTCTACATCAATAAGGTATACACTCTCATATTGTATACAACACTCTCTTTCTAGATGAGATTTTCTATATTCAACATGATGGTATGGACTTTGGAGGTTAAGTTCACAGGGATCATTTTGTAAGAATTATTTTTCTCTCTAAGAGAGCTATAGATATTGGGGATAACTAGAAGTTATCATCATATTTGTCTTTTCTCGTTCTTCCAATACTCATTATCATGGTATTCCAAAGAGGCTTATCTAGGCACGAAGCCAGTAGTTGAGATAAGATGGGAAGTGCTCGTACCTTCTCTTATGTGTAGTTGTTGGCTAGATTATTCAAAGCACATATGTCCCTAAACATTCAACAAGAGGTTCAAGATATTGAGGAGGATGTGGTTTTTGAAAGAGGGTATCACTCTAATTCTAAATAAAGGACCGGTACTCAAGGATGGGTGCTAGATCTATGCCCTACACACAGGAGAAAAAATTAGTATTTACACACTAGTGCAAACTTGTACTAGCATCTCAAGACTTTTCTAGGAAGTGTTGCTTGACAGAGATGACACAATAAATGAAATTCTAGTAGAGTTGGATGAAATGAGGCTAGATTTCAAAGCTATGGATGAGAAGTTCGCCCAAATAAAATTTGGATTATGATGTGGCAAATATCCCCCTACACTAGACAATAATTAATATACCTCTACCTGTTGACCCATGCCAATGTTGATAATTTCATCAATCATTGAAATTATCTTCCTTCTCTCCCTAACAAATAAATTAAACACAATTTCCATAAAATAAAGAAACAATAAAAAGGAAAACTAATAGGTGGGACCCTACCTTAAGATAACCACATAAAGGTATTCTTCAATTTGTGATGGTATTAGGACACATAACCTAATAAACGGGATTTCACATTTGGATTTTGGCTATGTTTGGATTGAAGGTGAAATTCCTAATATGAGTATGACAAATAAAAAGGTAGTCTAACAATGTATTTATATGTACCCAAGTTTTTAAAATTATTGAGTCTCCTCAAAGTATGTGAAGGAATAATGATTTTAGTTTTATTATCATGCATTCTTACAGTATGTAATGTCAAATATTGTTATTGTGCTATATTCATAAGCATCTCCAATAAAAAAATTGCATACATATTATGTTATTCCATCTTCTATGGTCAAAACGAAGTATATTATGGTCATTTTTGGAAGGGTTTGATTGGTTGCGAAGTATTTTTATATAGATTATGGTTGTGAATTTGTGTTACCCACGCAAAATAAAGGATCAAAATACTTTATCAAATATGATACCTAAAGTTACAAAGTCAAGAATATCATTTATATGATCATATTATTCAACAAGGTTTGCAAAGTTCATATGGCATGTCATAACATATTGTTTATAGCAGCAGGGTGCACATTTGAACAATAAAATATGAGGCATCAATGTGCTAATGAGTAGTGTAAAATACCACTCACTTAGATGAATGTTTGTCAATGCATTATTAAATGTGACTTATGTAGTTACAAGGTTGAATATATTATTTATATGATCATATTTATGGGATAATATTTTTTTTTAAACAAACCATGCAAAGTGCATAATGCATGTTATCTGTATTGTTTATAGTAACGACATGTGCACGTTTGGACAATGAGATATTGAGGCATTGACATGTTTGCAAGTAGCATAGAATATGGTTGACTAGATAAACATGTGGTAGCCAAATATTATGAGACAACTCAGAGCATGGTTTACAATACATATGGTTTTGATTTACAATGTGTTACTCCTTGCAAGCAAAGATCAATCAATCCATGGGCATGATCTCCCCTCCCACCTTTGTTGTCCAACATGGCATATAAATTTATCATTTATAACTCCCATTCCTTTCCCATAATCCTTGTTTGAGATTGACGATTAATACCATGTCACGTCATGCTAACCTTTGTTGGCATAAAACAATAGTTATTAAATTCATTTTTATCATGCATTTTTGAAATATGCCAACAATCCTTGTTAGGTCCCTATACTATTAGTGTAACTCCTTATTGTTATTAGTACAACCCCCTTATTATATTGTTGTACCCATGTAGTCTGCATATTGTTATTATTGTGCCTCATAGAATCCCACTATTGTTATTATTGTGTCGTTACATTATTATTGTTATGTCAACTCTAATTATATTATGACCCCTTAAACTCTTATATATAGAAATGAGGCCTCGTCATTTATATCATCCAAGAATTGTTCATTTGTGTAATGTAAAGGAGGTCTCCCCCTCAAAGAGGCTTATTTCTAAGGCGTTGATCTATCTTTTCTATCTTTTTGTGAGTCGGTTTCATAACATTTGGTATCAAAGCTTTGGATACTAGGGTTTCGTTGCTCCAAACAAGTCATCATGAAATTTTTGCTATAACTTTTTTTTTGCGATGTTTCAGAAGTAAAAAAAAAAACCCATTTGAGACAAAATCGCATTGAACCTTGGGTCCAAATTTCAAATCTTGTCTCACTATATTTTCGGAGATATGATCTGAGGAAGTTAGGGTTTTTGCAAGATCTAAAATTTCATCTAAAATAGGTCATCTTGGAATTTTTGCTATAACTTGTTGATATCAAGTTTCAGAAGATAAAAAACAAACCCATTTGAGAATAAATCGATCTGAACTTCACATCCGAATTTCAAATCTTGACTCTTTATATTTGCAGATATATGATCTAAGGAAGTTAGGGTGTTGGAAGATGCTCGAATTACATCCTAAACATGTGACCTAGGGAAAACCGTCATAACTATCTCTCTGAGCATCAGTTTGAAATTTCGTAAGAAGTTATAGAAAGAGAACAGACTGTAGTTTTCTATTTATATTTTTCAGGTCCGAAAGACAAAAAAGTGACATGTGGCACTTCATACAATTTCGCTATTTTGAAAAGGTATATAATCAAGTCATCTTGGGAGATTGTGCATAACTCTTTCATGGAGAATCCAATTTTGATCAGACTAGTGGCATTGGAAGGAGGACGCATAGGGATACTGCAAGTCGCGATTTCAGAACTGGAATATTTGAAATTGCAGAGTTATAGTCGTTTCAAGATTTAGCTCCTAAAATCAAGAAAAAGCAAGATGAGGAAGTTTGATGACAAGGATCTAGTAAATTGGATATTACAGATGGAGAAATATTTTGATGTAGATGGCGTATCAATGTTACAAAAATTATGTGTTTCATCTTCATATTTAGAACCGGATCAATTTTTATAGTATAAAGGCCTTTGTTCTTGTAAACCACTTGTTACGTGGTCAAATTTCATGGAGGAAATGATAGCACATTATGAGGATACGAAGAGAAACACCTTCTTTAGCCAATTACTAAATCTCAAACAAAAGGGTTCAATGGAAGAGCACATTAAGGACTTTCAAAAATTGAATATAATGGTAAATGATATTCCAGAGAAGCAAAAGATTGATGTCTTCATAGGGACTTTAACATATAACATCCAACATGAGGTTCACCTTGGGGAACCTGATTCATTGGAGAAGGCATACAGGTTGGCAATAAAAGTGGAAAGAAAAGTTATGGAAACAAGGATTGTAGAAATTTCCCATGTAGATCAACTGATAAATGCAATGTACTAAAGCATAAAACTAGATCTACTTCTGCCATAAACTTTGTAGAAGCTTAATCACATATGAGCAGTATCAAACAAGAACAGATATAACTGAGAATGAGAATCCAATCACACATAAAACAAAAAAAATAACCCGGGGAAAGCCTCAACCTAAAACCCCAATATCTGTATTATCATACAAGTGGAAAATAGTCACAGAATTACACAAAGCCTTAGCTCGGAAGCTATCCATCTCTTAGTATAATCCCTCTGCTGCTCATATACAGTCAAAGGCCTCTCACAAACCTTCTCCTCTGTCTTCCAAGCCTCCTATTTCCTTGCGCAGTTTTGCTTGCGGTCCAGTGCTTCCACACATGTGAATTCCCACCTCACACTGCTCACTTGGCCCAGTAGTAACTGCACAATCCTGAAGGAGATAATTCCTTCTACATGGATGAGTTTCCTTTATAGGAAAAAATTCATCCAACTAATAGCACATTGTCCCTCCTCTGATCTCAACTGGATCTCTATCTGAACTGACATGCATGAGTTATTTATGAGAGAATATTTAGTTATCTGAAGTGCAGCAGTTACATGCATGCAAGCATTAACTAACTGAACTCACAATTAATTCAACAAACTATTTGAATTAATCTAACTGGACTTGACTCAATTAACTGAGCCAACTAATTACAACTCAATATTACAAATCATCCTTATCTCTTTAACTGATGGATAAATTCCTCAATCAATGGAGAAACTGTTGCATGTCCCCACATAGACTTCATATTTGATTTTCCTTAACTAATTAAATCAAGATGAATTAATTAATCATTTTACAAACAGCTGCTAAGATCAAATTCGAATTTTACTTCACTATTTTAGTTCAGGGACTAACTAAAATAGGAATCTATCACACTTCCATTTTTCATTCCTTGTTGCTCAGTCTAGCACTAGTACCTAAACTGCTATTTATAGCAATGCTATTTTTAGCACTTCTATTTTTAGCATTTCTTGTTGCCATTTTCAACACTCCCTCTCAATAAGAAATGCTTCAACTCGAACTTGATCTTGAACCTTTGGAATGTTTTTCATGCAACACTTCTTCCAAGTTTGGACGCTCCAGCAACTCTAGAAACAACAAAACTCACAACTGGCCTCTCTGTTGGGCTAGAAACATACTATGATGCTGAATCTCCCTCTTCTACTGACAAGTGCTCCCTCTATAACCTCTAATATACTGCAACACTCCATGCATCTCGCATCATTGCACACATATCTGTGCCATCCTGCACTGGTGCAACACTCATGTGCCTCTCGTATTGTTGCAGCCTGTTAGCTCTACACTGTCTTGGCATTCTTGTACTGTAGCTCTCTCTACCGCTCCATCCACATCTATCTCTACCCACTCAGCTAGTCCTGCTGCTCCTGTAGCAAGGTCTAATCCAAAAGATTGGGTACCTCAATGATCCTGCCCCTATTCCAGCCTACTTGGGACTGTCACTCCACATCGCCCCACCTCCGACCTGGAGGTATGGATGCATGTGATCCCTCTGCCCACTTGGTTCAAAATTTCCCCCTATTAGAGGTCTCTGCATGAGTGGATGCCTCCACTGATCTCCTCTTGGCATCTCCAATTGTGGCTCCTCCACAATTGTCTAAGACTTCTTCTGGCATTGCATGTTGAGAGGTAATTTACTCTCCCTCTCAACCACCAAGTCTCTAACCTTTGCCTTGCTCCTCAAGGCTTTGCATGCATCTTGAACCTCAAGAGCATATAGGTTCTTGTCTCGTGAACCGATCTGCTTCACCTGTCTCGTGGTGATGTGTCGAAGGAAAACCTTTCCCTTACTGAAGACTACATCATAGCCCTTGTCTTCCAGCATGGCAATCGACACCAAATTTTTCTTCAGTCCTGGTACATACTTGACATCGGTCAACGTAATGTGAGCTCCATGCTCCCTCTAAAAAAAATTGTGCCTACACCTGAGACACTATACTTTTCATCATTATCCGTCGCAATCTACATCTAGAGATCCTTCTCCTCCAAGGTACTGAACAAACTCTTGTCGTCGGTCATGTGGAAAGAAGCTTCACTGTCAAGAAACCAACCACTTCCCACCATGGATGAAACCATGCATGCGAAAAGTGTGAAATCCAACTCGAAGAGTGAGGCCAGTGCCTCACCTTTAGATCCTTCCACGGATCCATTCTTGGATTTCCTTAGTGGACAATTTGTAGCAAAATGGCCCACTTCATGACAACAAAAGCATCGCACTTTCAATTTGTCAAACTTCTTCCCACCATAGGAAGAACTCAAATTGGGATGAGAATCCTTCTCCTTTCCTTTCTTTGCCTTACTCGCTAAGTCACAATTTTATTCATCCTCCTTGGATGAAGAAGATCCATCTCTGGTGCCTCTCTATATCTCCTCCTGCATCAGATCCGACCAAAGTCGTTCCCAATCTGGCCGTTTTTCTCTTCCGTTTACCGAGTCTTGGTAGCTATGCTAGCTCTTAGGAAGACCGAGGAGTGCAAGACTCACCATGTCATCATCATTGGTCATGATCCCTACACTTCCAAGCTCATCCCTGCAAGTGGTGAGATTATTCAGATATGTAGAGATCGTGTCGCCCTTTTCACACTTGATCTTACCAAGCTTGTCTTTCAGCGCCAACTTCCTCTGATCACTGATTTTCTGATATAGATATTTCAATGTTTTCCACATCGAAAATGGTGTCTCCTTCCCATGGAGGCTCGAGAAAATGTGGTCTTGAACTCCCTCCAAGAGGATTCTCCTTGCTCTAGCCACACATTTCTTCCATTCCACCAATTGAGTAGCATCAATCGGCTTTAGGACTCCTTGATCAATGAATTCCTTTAGACTGTTATCCTCTAATACTGCCTCCATGCGATCCTTCCAGGCTATATAATTCGAGCTGCCATCAAGGGAATACTCAAGTCTTAAACCACTGAACGCCATTGGTGAAATTCAAATGTGATAAGAACTCGATTTCCATATTCAGGAACCACAACATTGTAGTTCTCCTTCTTGTATATTGTTCTTCACCTTGATCACGTTTGCTTTGATACCATGTAGAAATTTCACCTGTAGATCAACTGATATATGCAATGTACTAAAACATAAAAATAGATCTAATTCTACCATAAACTTTGCGGAAGCTTAATCACATATGAGCAGTATCAAACAAGAATAGATATAACTGAGAATGAGAAGCCAATCACACATAACACAGAAGAAATAACCCAGGGAAAGCCTCAGCCTAAAACCCCAATCTCTATATTATCATATAAGTGGAAAATAGTCACAAAATTACACAAAGCCTTAGCTCGGAAGCTATCCAACTCTCATTTTAATCCCTCTGCTTCTCATAGACAATCAAAGGCCTCTCACAAACCTTCTCCTCTGTCCTCCAAGCCTCCTATTTCCTTGTGCAGTTTTCCTTGGGGTCTAGTGCTTCCACACATGTGAATTCCCACCTCACACTGCTCACTTGGCCCAGTAGTAACTGCACAATCCTGAAGGAGATAATTCCTTCTACATGGATGAGTTTCCTTTATAGGAAAAAATTCATCCAATTGATAGTACACTGTCCCTCCTCTGATCTCAACTGGGTCTCTATTTGAACTGACATGCATGAGTTATTTATGAGAGAATATTTAGTTATCTGAAGTGCAATAGTTACATGCATGCAAGCATTAACTAATTGAACTCACAATTAATTCAACAAATTGTTTGAATTAATCTAACTAGACTTGACTCAGTTAACTAGACTTGACTCAGTTAACTCATCCAACTAATTACAACTCATCCTTATCTCTTTAATTGATGGATAAATTCCTCAATCAATGGAGAAACTGTTGCATGTCCCCACATAGACTTCATATTTGATTTTTCTTAACTAATTAACACAAGATGAATTAATTCATGATTTTACAAACAACTGCTAAGATCAAATTCGAATTTTACTTCACTATTTTAGTTCAGGGACTAACTAAAATAGGAATCTATCCCAAACTGCTAAAGATAACAATGCTATTTTTAGCACTTCCATTTTTCATTCCTTGTTGTTCAGTCTAGCACTGGTACCTAAACTGTTATTTATAGCAGTGTTATTTTTAGCACTTCTATTTTTACCATTTCTTGTTGCCATTTTCAACAAGGATGTCTACCCCTCACAACTATAAAGATGGAAGTGTTGTTTCTCCTAGCCTTCCACAACCTACAAGGTTGACAAAACAACAATTGGAAGAAAAAATAGCAAAAGGGCTTTGTTACGATTGTGATAGCAAATACATTAAAGGTCATAAGTTTGCTAAGAAGAAATTATTTTACATAGAATATGAAGAGGAGGAAGAAAAGGATCAAGAAACGTCAAAAGAAAATGATATACACCGGGAACCAACCCTAGAGAAAGAACAAATGAATCTGACCATATCTTGTACTGCATTGGCAGGAATTACCACTCCTCAAACTCTAAAGATAGAAGGACATATCAAGAAGAAGAAGGTTGAAGCAGTGAAATATCAAGAAGAAAAGGATTAAGAAACGTCAAAAGAAAAGGATAGTCACCAGGAACCAACCTCATAGAAAGAAGAAAGGAATATGACCATATCTTGGAAAGCATTGGGAAGAATTACCACTCCTCAAACTCTCAATATAGAAGGACATATCAAGAAGAAAAATGTTCAAGAAGTGAAAGATCACATCGAGCATTAAGAAATGAATCCAACCATATCTTGTAATGCATTGGCAAAAATTACCACTCCTCAAACTCTCAAGATAGAAGGACATATCAAGAAGAAAAAGGTTCAAGCAGTGAAAGATCACATCGAGCATCAACAACAAGTTCTCCAACTTTTAAAGGATAACACCACTTTGGTGTAGGATAGAATGAAATAAAAGGAATATCAACATCACAGTGAAAGAAGTTTTGATGTAGGCGATTGGGTATTTTTATGGCTAAATCCATACAAATAAATGTCCCTCAAGCAAGTTATTTATGAGAAGGAAATGTTGGCAATACTACATGCACTTAATAAATGGCGACCTTACCTAATTGGAAGACACTTCAAGGTAAAAACAGATCATGATAGTCTTAAATACTTTTTAGAACAAGGATTATCTTCAGAAGAACAGAAAAAATGGGTCACAAATATGTTGGGTTATGACTTTGAAATCATCTACAAAAAAGGGAAGGAAAATGTTGTTGCAGATGCACTCTCAAGAAAGGATGAGGATGTGGAAACATTGTTTTGTGCTATTTATATTATCCAACTAGATTGGATAAACGAAGCAAGGGATGAATGGAAGAAGGACAAAGAAGTGTGGCCACTCATTCAAAAGTTGCAGAAGATCCCGATTCAAAATATTGTCAGAATTTCATGAGGAAGGAAAATTCATATTAGAACCTGGAGAAGTCATAGAAACAAGAACCCGTCAGCTACAAAATCAATCGATTTCAGAGTATCTCATCAAGTGGAAGAACTTACCCGTTGAAGATTCCACATGGGAGGACAAGAATTATACAGAAGCATCAAGAACGACTCAAGCATTGAGGACAACACTTTGAAGGAGAGGGGCATGTTAGGTACCTATACTACTAGCGTAACTCCTTATTGTTATTAGTACAACCCCCTTATTATATTATTGTACCCATGTAGTCCCCATATTGTTATTATTGTGTCGTTACATTATTATTGTTATGTTGGCTCTGATTATATTATGACCCCTTAGACTCCTATATATAGAAAGGAGGTCTTGCCATTTCCATCATCCAAGAATTGTTCAATTGTGTAATGCAAAGGAGGTTGCCCCCTTGAAGAGGCTTATTTCTAAGGCGTTGATCTATCTCTTCTAGCTTTTTGTGAGATGGTTTCATAACAATCCTCCTCACATGTCTGCATGAACCTTTCCCACATAACACGTCATTGCTCCAAACTATTGGTAGTCAATAAGGTCATTGGTCCAAGATGGAATCCACATTTTGGTCTTGTTTTTTTTGTCTCACCATCCATGTTGGTGATCCTTACACTTTCCATTACTCCCATCATTTACTCTCCATCACTCCTCAAATTTCAATTGCTACATGTCACATTTCCTTTTTCCTATGAAATTCCAAGGATATTGAATGTGTTCAGCCATACTCTATGCAGTGGTTTCCCTCTCAAACTATGTCAAACTACTATTAGAGGCAAAGGAAGCAAAACAAATTATTGAAGCACAAATAAATTGTTCTTTGGCATGCGAAATTTCCAAGTATGCATAATGATGGTTAATCCATTTCATTTTTTTATTAATCATATTTCCATGTATTTTTATTGCCCCCGTCCTTGTTTCTCCCATGCTTTTATTTCCTTAATTGCTTATTGCACAAAGAAATTGTTCTTTGGCATGCGAAATTTCCAAGTATGCCTAATGATGGTTAATCCATTTCATTTTTTTATTAATCATATTTCCATGGATTTTTATTGCCCCCATCCTTGTTTCTCCCATGTTTTTATTTCCTTAATTGCTTATTGCAAGACTCTGAGCTTCTCTAGTACCCCTGCAAAATCTATTTATACAAACGAAAACCCTTTTCTCATCCATTCAGAGGCATCATGAAAGCTTAGGGTTTTCTATGTCAATTGACAATTGTCACTCTATTAATATTTGTGAAAGAAATGTCACTAATTCAGTTTTAAAGCTTTGGTCTGCATGTAAAAAGAAACCATTTTCTTGTTTAACACTGAGGTATTTATATTATCTCATTTTCCCCTATGAATGGTTAATGCAATATTACCTATGCCATGCAGTGCGAGCCCTTGAAACCTAGGTCTTAGGCATAAAGGCACTTTGCCATTGAGTGAATTATTCAAATCTCTATATATTCTCCAGAAAGATATATAGATTATGATATCACCTTGAGTTTGTTTTATGATCTTATAATTAAAATATACATCCTAATTTACCAAAGTCACATTCAATATAAGGGGTTTTATTTATAATTACATGGGTATTTTTTGTTCTTGCCATGACCCATCACGGCCATATAGATATACCCTTTTTTTTGTTTAATAGATTGATTATCTTTTTTATTATAAAGTGTGTATTTCATAGCCATAACCATTTACAAGATTTTTTATTTCTTCTGTTACTTCTATTTCTTCAAAATTCTAGTACAGCCATAGCAAAATTTTGTTGCCTATATGAAATTTTCGCACCATTATTTTGCATTGAAACCTCCCATAGATTTTACAAAATTGGCCCAAAAAAGGTTCAAACTTATAATACATATGATTTGATATCTAGGGTGCCCTAGAGGGGAAATCTTGAAACTTATTTCCCACTGCTACCTCTTTAACATAGGACTATCCTTCACTTGGCACCAAACCATCCACACCAACCTTCTGAGGATCAAGTGCTAAATAAAAAAATCCAAGCATATTATCGGACTCTACAAACCTTGTTGCTTTGCTTAATCATACCTACAATAAGAGGAGCTCCATCTCCAAACCAACAAGTTTTCTTTCCATTTAAGTCTGTAACTATTCAAACTTATGCTCCATGAGCTTAAATATTTCCTCCTCTTGCTCCAAAAGCTCCAACCGTTTGACATCAATTTTGGACAATACCATTAATACCTTGAACAACCTATCCACCAATTTCTTCCAACGGTCCAAAGCACCTTTTAGTACCTAGCTCTGCATGGTAGCCATAATAACAATATACCAACAACAATGCCACCAAACAAAACATAGAGAGTGAAGAGGAGATAGTGTAAATTCCTAGGAATGTTGCTAATTTAACATTGCATTCGCTCAATCCATAACAGTCCCTGATAAGACACATTAATTCTAACATTATATGAAATCTCAAATTGGCCTCCAATTCCATATTGAATAACTTCGAGAAGAGGAGGTGCTCCAGAGCATTAACGACCAAGGCTTTGGAGGATCCTTGGCATAAGGAAAAAAGACAAACCCTCATTATAAATATCCTCCCTCCTTCCCATTTAAACCAACTATATTCACTTCCAGACGAGGAATGTTACGTGGTGATCTCACCTCATCCATGTAGAAGGTCTTTCAAGGAGATAGTACCAGGTAAGTGAAACTCCACCTAGAAAACTTCATTAAGTTCCATTAATCCAAATATCGTGAGCTTATTTCGAGGCAACGCCCAAATCTTTTGCATTATATCCATTCAAATTTCACGGGATTGGGGCCAAATTCATTACTTTGTCCTCAAATTGAATAGTTCCTTGCTCACGCTCAAAGCCTAGCTTAGCATAATTTTCCATCTCGTCATTTAAAAATATAAGAATTTGTTGGAGAGAGATTTATTCGAAATTTTTGCATTGCAATGATATCCTATTGAAAATTGAAGAATGGTTAGAATTGATACTTGTTATCACATTGGAGATCTATCTAACAACAACCATAGAATCCCCTAGAACCTTTAGTTTATTTATCCCTTTGCTTATGGCGATATCCAATCCTTTCTTCCCAGAATTAGGCTTGATTTTTTGATGTCACTACCAGGCCCCATGCAAAGTTGTAAACCATTTGTTCTTTAGGGCTATAAATTACCCCTTATGTTCCCGATGCCCCTACATATACCCTATTTTTTTTATTGATTATTAATTTCAAATTTAGTGTTTCTTCATGATTACTGTAGTTGGGCATCTTGATTTTTATTGGTATTTTATGATAGGGCTCATATATATATATATATATATATTATATATATATATATATATATAAGCCATGCATGATGCTACAAGTAGACCCTTTTATTTTCATCATATTGTAATTTTCACACGAGTTTGTCTTCGTTTCCTTTTGAAATAATGGTCTGCTTACCTTTCATGAGTTATTTTTCAAAAATTAATATGAGCACACTATATTTTTCTCATTACATGGGTAAAATAAAAACCCTACATTGCAAACCATTCACCATAGCATGATCTGTGGAATCCTTTGAGACCTTAAGGGTCTCAGGCACAAAAACACATCGATATTGTCAGTTGAATGGCGCCAACTAAATGTTTTCGTTTGCATCGTGGGAAAAAAGAGTTTCTAATTATATGCATTCCCAAACTAGTAGCCCAATATTCCAGGCCTGTTGACTAGCCTCCACATTCTACTGCTCAAGCTTCCAAGCATGTCATTAACCCTCCTAAACCTGATACCATTTTTGAGAATACTAAATATCAAGTATAAGACTCATCCCACAGCTTTTCTCATTCTGTTACATCCCAACCCCACCAGTAGGAGCAGCAAGCTGAAAGTGCACCTTCTCATAGGCCAAAATGGGAGTTTATGGATGTTTTCAGACTAAGGTTTATTTATAGATGCACCATGCTTCATTTTTTCTAATATTTTAGTTTATTTTCTCAACTCTTATTCACAACATTATTACAAACTTATGACATGATTTTGTATGCATACATGGATGGTTAGACACCACTTATTATTTGGATAATACTTTATAGATGTGCCATATATATATATATATATATGTTGATTATCATGATGCTTAATGATGGAGAAACAAGGGGGGAATTATGGAGACACCATGTGTCTATATTTTCTTGTTTGATGGTGGTTATTTTTGCATGGATATACATGGTTGATGTTTCCTTGTTTATTTGTTGATTATCATGATGCTTAATGATGGAGAAACAAGGGAGGAATTATCGAGACACTATGTGTCTATATTTTCTTGTTTGATGGTGGTTATTTGTGCATGGATATGCATGGATGATGTTTCCTTGTTTATTTGTTGATTATCATGATCCTTAATGATGGAGAAACAAGGGGGAATTATGAAGACACTCTGTGTCTATATTTTCTTGTTTGGTGGTGGTTATTTTGCATTGATATACATGGATGATGTTGCCTCATTTTCACATTGGAGGGATGAGGGATTTGATCGCTTACACAGTTTGTTTTATGACAATATTATTTAGTTTGTCATATTTTTCTTAGAGGCATATGACATATGTGTGATTAATTATTATTTTGATTATTTATTAGCAATTAGATAAATGGGGAAGTTGAATATAAATTATTTATGTAATGGATTAGGGGGTCCCACCTAATGGGAAATTAAAACACAATAATTTATAAAGTTAATTTAATTTAACTTTCCCTTTAGAAACCCCATCCTCATATTCTAATCAACATTTGATTAGAAAGTAAAACATAATGAACCCGAGAGCTGGTTCAACTTCCAAACTTAATTAAGGAGGCATAAAAGAGCATGGGGCTTATGAGGGGAGAGAGAGAATATTGCGATGAGAGGCATGCATTAAATAATAATTTTTCATTCCTTCCTTTTGATTTCAATATTTTGTGAGATACAAGACGATGAACCAAAAGGTGGGAGCAAATCATTTTCGAAGGGAAGATATAGTCAAAGGAGAAACTTTACTCAACCTTTGAACATATTTGTTTATATAACTTCAATTCCTATTATTGTATTTGTTGTTTGAAGGTCTGATGTTGATTAACCAATGCTAAAAACCATTAATCTTGCAAAGAAAACATGTTGCCTATAATTGTATTAGATCATCTGAAGGTGTTAGAATAATGTCTCATGATTGATTGGGAAGATATAGTCAAAGGAGAAACTTTACTCAACCTTTGGACATATTTGTTTATGTAACTTCAATTCCTATTATTGTATCTGTTGTTTGAAGGTCTGATGTTGATTAACCAACGCTAACAACCATTAATCTTGCATAGAAAACATGTTGCCTATAATTGTATTAGATCATCTAAAGGTGTTAGAATAATGTCTCATGATTGATTGTCTTTCTAGAGTGTCTGTATATGACCACTTTGCATTGTAGATACTTAGAATATCGTCCAGTAAAGATTCTTCGCAGGAATCTGTGTTTTGATTCTGATCTCGTAGACATTCAATTAATAAATCAGCTTATTTTTATCTATATTTGTTGTGCATATAATTTTAACATAAATTTATATTTTTCACAAGAAGATTATTCTCTTTTACTAATAAAATTTAATGCAGTTGAGGCTGTACAATATTTTATGTTAAAACTATTTAAAAATCTTCAAAATACGGAGAGAGACCTTCACAATGACACACCAATCAACCAACGGGACTGGCCCTCTGCACACATTACTTGATATATTTCTTATCTAATGCCACATATATACAACAGTGAAACATTTTTTAGTTTGTATGTGGGGTATTTCCCACGGGCACCCGAATATAATGTAATCATCATGCTATGTCATATTAAATGCATCCATGTAACCCCCATGCAACGAATACAATCATGTCATCCCGAGTTAGTCGTTGAACAATACCTACATCTTGACTCTCATTCCACGTTGCATGTGGTATGATTAAAAGTAAATTTTGAAATATATCACCCCGTTAATTTGCCACCAAATCATGATTAAAAGTAAATTTTGAAATATATCACCCCGTTAATTTGCCACCAAATCATAGATCACATCAGCAACAAATTGAAAAGTGGAATTGTAAATGAATAAGTTGGTTGTTAATTGTTTCCTAGATATCGTGGGATTGCCCCACCATTCTCTTCGCGCTCATAATGACTGCTCGACGATCCTTTCCATAATCAACGATTCCAGTGATAATATCATTAAAAAAAAAAACAAATAAAAAATTAACGTAATAATTCTCATAGAATTTTAGTTGCCTTTCCCACAAATTCACTAATCAAAAGCTTTGTGATTGCGGGTTAAGGAGTGTCGGGCAGCATGAGATTATTTCGGTGCAAGGACAAGGGAACGTCGAGCAAATCTAATTCAAAGGAAAGATTTTTGGTTGTAGAACTATTTTGTAGTTCGAATCCTCGAAGACCAATGATCATTTTATTCCAAAAAAATTAATACCACGTTGTTATTCGTCAGTTGGTTAAATTGGTTCAGAAATATAGATGAATATGCCAAATTGGTTGGGTGGCGCTCTATACAAGCTGTTAGAGTCAGTCTTTACATCTCTTAGTCAAAGATCATTTCTCTTATTGCATTTCATTTTTAGGTGTCTCATACAGTTCATTCATTCACATTCCGTTAGGGGCATGCCATACTCTGACAGAAGGGCCTTGTCACTCATTCCCCTCATGTCTTGTACCTGCTGGCTCAGGTCTTTTCATCAAAGTTCATCAAAGTCAATGACAGTCAATGAGAGTCATGTCAGTCATAGGTCTAGGGTTTCACAAATTGTGTCTTCAAAGTGTTCAATAATGCCAGCAGGCTAGACATATGGATGGATTATGACTTTTCTTCAAAAATCTATTTTGAAGAAAATTCGACATTTCGTCTTTTGTAATAACTTGCCATGTAATTTTCAAAAGTTCTTCAGTTGTTGAATTCTCCAGGCGCAACCCTGGTCTTCCTTTGTCCAGACATGCCACTATCCCTGCAAAAATAGCCAAAAGATTCATCATTTAAGCCAAAATCAAAAAGGAAATTTGAAAAATAGAGTTGTATTAAAATGTGAAAAAGTGCCGATGCCAAACATTACAAAGATGGGTTTTGGAGAAACAAAAATCAAAGCCATGTCTTTATAAAGATATTTATATGTGTTCAATGTCATTCGCATCCAGGAAGATCAAAGAAAGTTGAAGTTTAGTGGTGAGAGGGTGATTTTCAAAGCCAAGACTGTGTTTAGAGTGTGCGCGGCGCATTGGGTTAGAGCGTAGCGCACATAGGCCGCGCGGTGCATTGGGCCAATTTCTGCCGTGTAAAATTACACTGTCGCGGCGCATCCAGGAGGCGTGGCGCACTGGGTTTGTGCGTGGTGCACAGAGCTAACAGCCATTTTTGTCATTGCCTTCGCTTCCATTTGTCCAGAGTAAGTCTGATTGACCTTGCAATTGCTATTGAATATTGTTTGGTGTGGTTCTAAAGTTTGACTTGGAGAATTTAAATGTTGAAACTCAAACCCTATTCTCTTATGAAAACTGCCCTGCAATGGAGTTTTGAAATGTGACTTTGGTGCAAAAATAATTTATCCCCTGTTTCCCTTTCTTATCACTGTAATCATATTATCATTTCCAACCCCTATTCCCTTATGATCCCAAGTCATTCATTCCCCATTTGTCCCTATTCCTCAACCCTACAATTTCAGTTTTCCATATCAAACCCCAGATTCCTAAATACAGTCAAGTGACTGTTATCACCTTGACTGTAATTGCATACACCCGCAGTCCATATTTCCCACACTCCTTCCTACTTAGCACACATTTGGCAATTGAAGGAAAACACACCAAATTTTTGTTTTCACCTTATGCAAATCAGTATTCACTTAGCATAGACTTGCAGCACCATGATAGAAATAGATTCATCATATGAGCAATAATATGAGCACGACAATGACTCAACTACTGAGCCTAACGTGTCGAGAAGGCCTCGTAAGGGTGGCAAACATGTCAGAGAAGAGCCCACTTCCTTGACTCAATTGCAAGCCTGCCCGCTCGCAATGACATGCTTTCAGCAAAAATCATGCTTTCAATATTGTGAGATGATTACTCAGATCCAGCATCATCCAGAGTTAGTTTGGTTGTTTGTTTTGCATCTGCATGATGGTCATGTCACTCTTGCTGGAGTAAATTTCACCTTGACACCAGAAACCATTTCTTAGGCCATTGGGATACCGAATATAGGCGAAGAGTGAAAAAAGAGGCAGCAGCTGGATAGAGCATATTATGAACCTTACATCAGGCCTAGCTATTTGAGGCAGCTCAGCAGGGTATTCCCATTCCAGTTTCTGAAGGAATCTTATGCGCCATTGATGAGACTCATTATCAGATACTTCAGTTGTGAAGGCCGCTTCTCACGCCTCTATGCATACCATATCAGGTTATTGATGCATTTCACGAGAGTGAGGTTGATGAACATTCCATATTTCATGTGCCGAAACATCGAGAGGATGACCACTCTTGTGCAGAAGAAAACTCCTGAACAGCAGTACAATAGCATTTATCACTATGCGCTCATCAAGATCATTGTTGTACATCAGCTTGGCCTGTAGGGTATCACATGGGAAGACTTCATTTCCCGTGAGTTCTTCACAGTTTCAGCAGCTCATCAGGAGGTTGTCCATGATGCAGGTGAACCTTCACATCAGCATGGAGGATGGGAGACAGAGACCACTGGTGTGCCGACATATGTCACCTATCAGAGAGGCACGAGGGGATTGTTTGCAGCAACCCGACGAGTATTATCTTCGCCTGGGGTGGAAGGGGTCTCGTTGTCGTCATCAGCAATATAGGTAGGGGACAGAGGCAAGAGGCCAATGCAGGACGAGGGGCCTTCAGGTGAGCGAGACTTTATTCTTGTTCAGGATGATGATACAGACATGGGCCTGCAAAATGCACATCTTCGAGAGATCATCCAGGAGAAGCAGAAAGAGATCAAAGCCTTGTCCCTTGACTTGGAGAGGGTTAAGTGGACTATGAAATACTTGGAGCAGAGGAATAAACAGCTTGAAGATCAGCAAGCAATCATGGAATTGCAAAACATCTGGGAGAATCGTCAAGCTGCCCAAAGGAGGAGGATTGAGTTCACTTCATTGGAGCAAGAGATTAATGATGATCGAGAGTCTTGGCTCGAGAGAATCAACATCCACCTGGAGAGACTACTGGACAAGGCTGATAGGGACAAAGCATTGTTGAGACACATGGTTTTCCATTACAGGGCACGCAATATGAGTTCCAAGGCACGAATAAGAAATCTAAAAGCAAAACTGAAAAACGCAACAAAGAGACAAAAGAGGCAAAAGGAGCATGACCGTCTTCAGATATTGGCCGAAGCCTCTTTAGCGCAGCGTGATACTTGATAGAGAAGGTCCAGCCCAAATTTCAAGAAATTTGGAGAAAATTTTGTCAATTTTGAATTTTTTGGGCTTCAAAACAGGTTTTCCTGCCCAACGCGTAGCGCCACTTGGCGTGTGCTTATAATTGGGAGATCTTTTGGAGAAAAACTTTGTGTTTCTGGATTTATCATCAAACATTATGCATGCTCATGGATTACGTAAGGATTTCATCAAGTTCTGGGTTGCCTAAAGGGTCAAAAACACCCTAAAAATGACCTTTCTGCCACTTTTTGCACCCACAGGAAGCAGTCTTGGGAGAATGAAGTTTTGGAGGGGAAAATGACATCCAAATCCAGAAATTACACTTGGGTTGGAAAGTAGACAAGCAGGGCTTTCCAACGAGCTATCTTGGGCTCAATTTGGACTTCGGGAAGGGCCTCAAAATCAGCTCCAAAGTTGTGTTACGCATAGAGATTTTGGTCACGACGCATAGAAGATTTTTGCCTATTTTTCACTGTACAGCTCAGAAATTCGCCCAGTTTTGACTAGTTTTGCTTTTTGATGTAATTATTGATCTATATTGATGTAAATTGATGACTATGATGTAATTTTGGCACATATTTACTTGTTCTAGAGGATTCATTCACTAAAAAGTGAAAATTTAATGAATGAATCAGTTCCCTATCATATAGAGGCGAGTTGTTTGCTTGCCTAGATTTCAGTGCTTTGTTTAGAATTGGTTGAAACAGCTCCTAGAATGATGAGCTTGACCCCTAGATGCAAGGAAATGGGTTGGGCTAGTCTATATCATGTATTTTATAAGTCATTTTTAGGGTTGGACACTTGGGATTGATCGGCACTCCATTGTACATTTGATTTTTGCATTTTTGGCAAAGGAAAGACCAGGGTTTTGCAGCACTTGTTGGGATACTTGTGGCTCTATGTTTTGATGGTGTTTTTCTTCATGTAATTGTAAGTTCATTGATGTTTCATATATGCCATTTCCCTTCTCTTTGCTTCTGAAATTAAACAAATTGAGTGACAAAGGTAGAATTCATGAGTTTGTTGTGCTCTGCCTTTTAGTTTTGTTTAATTCTCAATGTTTTCTTCAGTTTGAAGAGGATTCTTGATAGCCTCTTGCCCTCTTCAGCTCCTCAGCGGTCTTTTCTATCCATTCATTTAATTTAAAGCATCAAAACTACTACCTACCTTGCCCCAACCAGAACTCTGCAAAAATTTGGCCTCATCCCCGGACCCAAATTTGCCTTTCCCTTTTTCCAACAAAAAACCCCCAAAACATCAAATCAAATCCTTGCACTTAATACCTAGCCTAAGATTAGTTGTTAAATCAGTCATCTCAAGCCCCGTTTGATTATCTTTTGCTAAGATTGACCCGAAGAGAGCCCTATCCTGTCCTCGTAGGGCTAGCTACGAGGCTGAGCATGGTTTGATGTGGACCTAGAATCTTACCTTTTCAGCCTGAGGTAAATCTAGGCTCTAACATAGTGGCAACCATACTGGGGAACTGATTTGATTGTTTGTTAGTATTCTTCATTTTGAAACTACAGACGGAATCTGAAGATTAGCCAGGTAGCCTTCGAAACGCTTTTGGTTTGCATTAGCACAAGTAGATAAAAGCTACTTCAGTCAATCTCCGGTCTAGTTTCATTAACGGAAAATCTAACCTGCAACCACCCCGGTGCATTTGATAATTCTAAGGTGTGGATGATAAGCTTAATAATTGATAGGTTGAGAAAGTTGTTTATGTTCATTTGATCTTTTGAAAAAGCACACTGGCTTCAAGGAGAAATACCAGAGCTAATCCAGATCCAAATCCTCCCCCTGTCTACGAAAATCCCAATTTGATTCCACGACTTCTTCGTCAAGAGCGTTCTAAGACTCTCGTGTTCAAATCCCGTTCATGCCCTACAATTTTCAAGTATCTTAAAGAGCTTGATTTTGATGCACGTTTTGATTTATCATTGTTTGAAACCAAATCCGAAGGTGCTGTTGGTTCCACAGTCCTGAATCCGGACTTTGTTGCAGCTCTTGAAGTTGAAAAATCCAATAAGACCATTGAGAATTTTATTTTAAGACAGCTCCAGACTGAAATTGAGGCTTCAAATATCGCTGATTTCTTAGAAGTTGCATCTGCCACCCTTGGATCTTCTGTCACGGAATTCAACTCAAAGAGTCCCACTGAACCGCCCTTCATTCCCACTATCCCTGTGCAGCCTATTATCACATATCAAAAGTCTGCTGTAAATTTGCCTCCATCTACTCCTTCTACATCCAAAATCGCTTCTCCTCTGCATACCCCGCCTCATACACCTCACACATCGGCTGCACCTACTCCCCCAACATCCCCCAGACCCAATCCACCAAGAGTGATGGCTGCCCGTTTTGCACCTCTCGTGTTGCCTCAAGTTTTAGATGATATGCCCACAGATTATCAAAGCAAAATTCCTTTGTTTGATGGCACTCCTCACAGCATTACCGCTCAGCAAAATGTGGACAGAATGGTAGATTTCTGTGACCTTCATGAGATCGATGCTGAAAATGAGATTGTTTGCACAAACATTTAGTGGTGAAATTAGGAAATGGTTCAAAGCTTTGCCCGCTGCTAGTATTGCTACATTGGATGATCTACAAAGAAAATTTGTAGATCGTTGGGAAATCAAGAAAAATCCTCTTCAGATCCTTCAAGAATATGAGCATATCAAGCGAAATGTCTGTGAGTCCATTCAGGATTACTGCATTAGATTCAATTCAGTTTACAAAGCAATTCCTGATCATCTAAGGCCACCCGTGGGCCTAGCCATGATGAAGTTTCCGGATGGTTTTGATGCTGACATGGCTTATCAACTAAGAGAGAGAGAGCCTGCCATAATGGAAGATATGCAAAAGATCGCAGTCAGCATTGAAGCAAATCTGCTGGCCAAGAGGGCTAGAGCAAGAGCAGAAAAGAAGGTCACAATAAAAGAAGAGTCGTCTTCGACAGATCAATTACTTCGTAAGGTGGAGCAGATGTTTGAAAGGGTGAAACTTGATAAACCTGAACCACAAGTTAGAAATCCTAACTTCCGTGGCCAGCAATAGCTGCAATATAGAATCAAACGAAGAGAACAGCGAGCTCAAGATCAGACAGCCCAGCAACCAGTACAGCCACCTCTGCAGCAAATTTTTTTGCATGGACCGGAATCCGACGAGGAAGAGAATATGATAGGGGAAGAAAATCACTTCTTTACTCCAGATGATTTGCCTATTTATATTACTGAAGAGGAGGAGTATGCAGAAAGTTCAGCTATACACAAAGATGCAGATTTCATTCTAGCAAATGACACGGTTTTGGAAGAAGAATCAGATGAGTACCAAAGAGGTTATATGAATGCTTTGTCTGCCCATCAACCTCAATATTCACTTAGAAACAGAGATGTGCCTATTAACCCAATTCAGTAGAGGAAGGAAGTTGCAGCATCAAAAAGTGATTCACCTGTTGTACAAAAGAAAGGGAAAGAGGCAGTTGACCCTAATATCAGCAAATCACCATCAGTAGAAAAATCAAATCAGCCAATTGTATCGAAGGAAAAGGAAAAGAAAGATGTCCCAGCCAAAGAGGTAGAAAATATTTCAGCTTTTAGTTTAGAAAATGAAATTTCTAAATTGAAGGTATCCATTCCCTTGACTGAAATAATGAAGAACAGCAGTTATAGAGGGCAAGTTTCGAAAATTTTGAATTTTGATCCAATGTTTGATATGGTGAATGTCGAAGATGATCAACCCAAATTGATTTTTAGGCCAGCATTGAATGGTGAGTCTCCAGATAGTGATGTGCCACCTTTTTATATTAGTTTAAGGTTGCATGATTTTGTGTTGCATAATGCTATGTTCGATTCTGGAGCTTCCCACAATCTTATGCCGAAGGATATCATGGAGAAGATGGGTCTGAACATCACTAGGAAATACCATGATCTTTATTCATTCGATTCTAGTAGAGTAAGATGTATTGGGCTCATCAAAGACTTGGTTGTGAGTCTGGATCAAATCCCAACGAAGAATGTTTTGATGGATATTGTTGCAGCAGACATTCCTCCCAGATTTGGTATGCTTCTTTCCAGGTCTTGGGGAGCGAAATTGAAAGGGACATTACAACTAGATTTCTCCTATGCAACGATTCTTATTTTGGCCAAATGAGAAAATTGTACCGGGAACAAAAAATGAAATACATGATTACAAGCAAGGAGAAACCGATCAATCATCTGATCAATTATGTACATACAGATCTAGAGTCTTTTGTTTTTTATTCAGATAGTTTCAATGATATAGATAGTCAATTAGTTGAAGCAGCAAGTATTCCAGAAATAACAGAGAATTTCAGAGAAGTTTTAAGGAAAGAAGGACAAGAACAGAAAAACACCGTTGAGCAATCAGCTGAAGATAATGGACAACAAGCAGGAAAAGCAGAGACAGCAGAATTTCAGCACTTAGAAGAAGATGAAGAGGGTCTGTGGACCATGGATTTCGATGGTGCAGTGGGAAATGATGTTGTTGGAATTGGTATTTGGGTATGCAGTCCTCTCTTCGCTCCGAAAAAAGTGCCTAGTAATGTGCGGGTATGTTCTTACAAGCTAGCTTTTGATTGTTCGAACAATGAAGCTGAGTACGAAGCTTTGATGGCTAGCCTAAAAATTCTAAGAAAGCTGAATGCCAAGAAGATTGTAGTATATGGCAACTCTGAATTGGTGATTAAGTAAGTTAAAGGTGAGTATCAAGCTAAGCACCCTCGGATGCGGGCTTACCGAAATGCAGTCCTAGATATCCTGAAATTGTTTTCAGATTATACCTTGACGTGTGTACCTCGTATTGAAAATGGCATTGTTGATGCACTTGCTAAGGCAGCAAGTAGTTTGAAGATTCCAATGAAATCCAGTAATAAATTCGAAATCCATGTCAAGCATCGTCCGACTGTTCCGAACAATCAGAGATATTGGCAAGTTTTCCAAGATGATGAGGAGATTGATGATTTTCTGCAAAACAAAGGTAAGATACCTCAATTGATGTAGAACACGATGATGGTGAAGATGATGTGCAGATCAATCAAATGGAAGTGTTGCAGCTAAAGGATAACATAATTCCTAAAGGCTTGATACCTTTAGAAGAACTCTTTGATCAAGATGACGTAGCCCGCAAACCAACATTGCAGCCAACAGAGAAGGGTGTTGAAGAGGTCAGTATCGAAACAACTGCAAATCCAAAAATGGTAAAACTGTCCAAAGCATTGCCACAAAAGGTAAAATCCAAATTTATCAGTTTGTTTCCATCTTTTACTGATGTATTTGCTTGGAATTATTCTGACTTGAAGACATATGATAGCAATATAATTCAGCACATTATTCCCATTAAGCCTAATCAGAAACCTTTTAGACAGACGTTGAGAAGGCTAAATCCAAAACTGTTGCCATCAATTGAAAAGGAGATAAACAGGTTGTACAAATCAGGAATCATTGTTCCCATCAGATTTTCTGACTGGATCTCTAATTTGGTGTCGGTACAAAAGAAGACAGGTGAGATTCGCTTGTGCATTGATTTTAGGAATCTCAATAAAGTTTCATTGAAGTATAATTATCCATTGCCCAAAATGGATCATATACTTCAGCGAGTAGTTGGAGCATCTCGAATGTCACCACTCGATGGTTATTCTGGATATAACCAAATTTTGGTCCATGAAGATGATCGGGATAAAACAGCGTTCACCACTCCGTGGGGAACTTTTCATTACGCTAAAATGCCTTTCGGTTTGAAGAACGCAGATGCCACATTTCAGCGGGCAATGGACTTAGCTTTCGCAAATGAGAAGGATGTCTTTTTGGTTGTGTACCTTGATGATCTGACCGTGTTTTCCAAATCAGATGAAGAACACATGTATCATCTGAAAATTGTCTTTCAAAAGTGCAGAAAATATGGTGTGTCGCTGAATCTGAAGAAGAGCTTGTTTGCAATGGATGAGGGCAAACTACTTGGGCACATTATCTCAAAAGATGGCATTCGTATTGATCCAGCACGTGTAGAAGCGATTCAACAAATTGACCTTCCCCAAAACAAGAAGGAGGTTCAATCTTTTAATGTTAAGATGAATTTTTTATGCCGCTTTGTGCCTAACCTTGTTGAACACTTAAGAGAGATTACAAACATGCTTAAGAAGGACAGCCAAGTGAAGTGGATGGAAGAGGCAGTAAAATCTTTCAATTTAGTCAAATTGGCTCTTTATTCAGCTCCGGTTCTAATTAGCCCTGACTACACTCAGGATTTTATATTTTTTTCTTTTGCTTCAAAGCATACAATGCAGCTATATTAATGCAGAAAAGAGATGAGCATGAAAGACCAATTGCTTTCTTCAGCTGAACAATATGAGATGCAGCCTTGAAGTACAACATCATTGAAAAGCAGGCTCTTGCACTTGTAAAAGCATTGAAAGATTTTCGGGTATATATTCTACATTCTCATACTTTGGCTTATGTTCCTAACGCTGTTGTCAAGGATGTTTTAGTGCAGACAGATCCAGAAGGAAGACGAGGCAAGTGGATTGCATCTTTGTTGGAGTACGATGTGGAGATAAAGCCCACCAAGCTTGTTAAAGGACAGGGATTGGAAAAGTTAATGGCTGAATCAAACTTGCACGCCTTAGACATAAATCTAATCGTTGCTATGTCCAATGAGAATGAGGAAGGTTCGTCAATTCAGGTATCTGAAATGTTTGTTCTTTCTCCATGGTATTCAGATATCATATATGTGCTGCAGAATTTGTCACCACCACCCGACATGACTAGAAACAAAAGTAGAACTCTCAAATTAAAGGCTGCTAAGTTTTGCATTCTAAATTCTGCAATTTATTGGAAAGATCCCAGTGGCGTTCTATTGAATTGTTTGGTGGAAGAAGAAGCAAAGCAGGTAATGGAGGATTTCCACAAAGGAGATTGTGGCGGCCACCTTTTTTGGAAAACAACGGCGAATAAAATTATAAGAGCAGGTTGCTATTAGCCGACATTGTTTGCTGATGTATATAAGGTTGTTAAGAGCTGTCATAAATGTCAGATTTTTGAAAGAAGGCAGAAATTACAGCCATTGCCTCTTAAGCCCATTGAGGTGAGTTCTCCTTTTCAGCAGTGGTGGTTGGATTTCATTGGTGAAATTCATCCCACTTCTTCAGGTCAACATCAATGGATTCTCACAGCAACAGATTACTTCACGAAATGGATCGAAGCAATTCCCACCAGGCAAGATACGGATGCGGTAATTATTTCATTCCTTGATAATAACATCTTGTCTCGTTTTGGTTGCCTGAATAAGTTAATCACTAATAACGCAGTAGCTTTCAAATCAAGGAAGATGATTGAGTTTTGTAACAAGTATAAAATCATTTTGGGACACTCAACCGCCTATCATCCGCAAGACAATGGGTTGGCGGAGTCTTCTAACAAATCTTTAGTTAAAATCATTAAAAAGTTGCTAGAAATTAACAAGAAGAGTTGGCATAAGAAGTTGTTCAATGCACTTTGGGCAGATCGGGTCAGTCAAAAGAAATCCATTGGTATGTCTCTCTTTGAGCTTGTTTATGGCATTGATACAGTGTTTCCTACCTCTCTAGCAGCTCCGGTAGTCAAACTTCTTCAGGAAGCCGGCAGCGAAGAAGATCATATGCAAAGAAGACTAAATCAAATGTACCATTTGCAGTAGACAAGAGAAGAAGTTTTCCAAAACACATCAAAGTTGCAGGAAAGGATTAAGAATATCTATGACAGAAAAGCGAAGGTGGACAAATTCCAATTGGAGGAAGTGGTGCTGAAATGGGATGCAAGGAATGAGGAAAAGGGTAAGCACAGTAATTTTGAAAATCTCTGGAAAGGTCCCTTCAATATTGCTGCATATCGTGGGCAGAATGCTTTTCTTTTAAAGGAGATGAACGGGGAAGAATGTCTCAGAGGGCCAGTCAATGGTCGGCTGCTCAAGAGGTATCATTTCTGAGTTGTTTTTGCTATCTACATTGTCACTGTACATACCATTTTATTTCAGTTTCATTGCAAGTATGTGCTGTGATCTTTTCTTCAGACTAGGGCCCGAAGTGAAGGCTATAATTCTGAAGAAAGGTTTCAGCTTTGGGTTCAATTTGTCGAGTCAGGTCTTTAGTAATTTTGGTTTCCTAATTGAGTCAGTTTGAGTCAATAAATGAGTCAAGAGTCTTGTGTTAATTTGTCAAAATAATGGACCCCATAGCCCAATGGACGAAGGCATTGTCTATCTCTCCCAGAGATCTGCCGTTCTTGGCACCTCCAAGGTGCTACCATCCCCATTGGAGCCAATGTTAGAGTCGGTCTTTACATCCCTCCGTCAAAGATCATTTCTCTTATTGCATTTCATTTTTAGGTGTCTCATACAATTCACTCATCCACATTCCATTAGGGGCATGCCATAATCTGACGGAAGGGCCTTGTCACTCATTCCCCTCATGTCTTGTACCTGCTGGCTCAGGTCTTTTCATCAAAGTTCATCAAAGTCAATGATAGTCAATGAGAGTCATGTCAGTCATAGGTCTAGGGTTTCACAAATTGTGTCTTCAAAGTGTTCAATAATGCCAGCATGCCAGACTTATGGTTGGATTATGACTTTTCTTCAAAACTCTGTTTTGAAGAAAATTTGACATTTCGTCTTTTGTAATAACTTGCCATGTAATTTTCAAAAAAAATTCAGTTGTTGAATTCTCTAGGCGCAACCCTGGTCTTCCTTTGTCCAGACATGCCACTATCCCTGCAAAAATAGCCAAAAGATTCATCATTTAAGCCAAAATCAAAAAGAAATTTGAAAAACAGAGTTGTATTAAAATGTGAAAAAGTGCCAATGCCAAACATTACAAAGATGGGTTTTGGAGAAACAAAAACCAAAGCCATGTCTTTATAAAGATATTTCTATGTGTTCAATGTCATTTGCATCCAAGAAGATCAAAGAAAGTCAAATTTTAGTGGTGAGAGGGCGATTTTCAAAGCCAAGACTGTGTTTAGAGTGCGCGCGGCGCATTGGGTTAGAGTGCGGTGCACATAGGCCGCGCGACGCATTGGTCCAATTTCCACCATGTAAAATTACACTGTCGCGGCGCATCCAGGAGGCGCGGCGCACTGGGTTTGTGCGCGGCGCATAGAGCCAACAGCCAGTTTTGTCATTGCCTTCGCTTCCATTTGTCCCGAGTAAGTCCGATTGACCTTGCAATTGCTATTGAATATTGTTTGGTGTGGTTCTGAAGTTTGACTTGGAGAATTTAAATGTTGAAACTAAAACTCTATCCTCTTATGAAACCTGCCCTGCAATGGAGTTTTGAAATTTGACTTTGGTGCCAAAATAATTTATCCCATATTTCCCTTTCTTATCACTGTAATCATATTATCATTTCCAACCCCTATTCCCTTACGATCCCAAGTCATTCATTCCCCATTTGTCCCTATTCCTAAACCCTACAATTTCAATTTTGCATATCAAACCCTAGATTCCTAAATATAGTCAAGTGACTGTTATCACCTTGACTGTAATTGCATATACCCACTGTCCATATTTCCCACACTCCTTCCTACTTAGCACACATTTGGCAATTGAAGGAAAACACACCAAATTTTTGTTTTCACCTTATATAGATCAGTATTCACTTGGCATAGACTTGCAGCACCATGACAGAAATAGATTCATCATATGAGCAAGAATATGAGCACAAAAGTGACTCAACTACTGAGCCTAATGTGTCGAGAAGGCCTCATAAGGGTGGCAGACATGTCAGAGAAGAGCCCACTTCCTTGAATTAATTGCAGGCCTGCCTGCTTGCAATGACATGCTTTCAGCAACAATCATGCTTTCAGTATTGTGAGATGATTGCTCAGATCCAGCATCATCCAGAGTTAGTTCGGTTGTTTGTTTTGCATCTGCATGATGGTCATGTCACTCTTGCTGGAGAAAATTTCACCTTGACACCAGAAACCATTTCTCAGGCCACCAGGATACCGAATATAGGCGAAGAGTGGAACAAGAGGCAGTAGCTGGATAGAGCATATTATTGACCTTACATCAGGCCTAGCTATTTGAGGCAGCTCAGCAAGGTATTCCCCTTCCAGTTTCTGAAGGAATCTTATGTGCCATTGATGAGACTCATTATCAGATACTTCAGTTGTGAAGGTCGCTTCTCACGCCTCTATGCATACCATATCAGGTTATTGATGCATTTCACGAGAGTGAGCTTGATGAACATTCCATATTTCATGTGCTGAAACATCAAGAGGATGACCACTCTTGTGCAGAAGAAGACTCCTGAACAGTGGTACAATAGCATTTATCACTATGCGCTCATCAAGGTCATTGTTGTACATCAGCTTGGCCTGCAGGGTATCACATGGGAAGACTTCATTTCCCGTGAGTTCTTCACAGTTTCAGCAACTCATCAGGAGGTTGTCCATGATGCGAGTGAACCTTCACATCAGCATGGAGGACGGGAGGCAGAGACTATTGGTGTGTCGACATATGTCACCTATCAGAGAGGCACGAGGGGATTGTTTGCAGCAGCCCGACGAGTATTATCTTCACCTGGGGTGGAAGGGGTCTCGTTGCCGTCATCAGCAGTATAGGTACAGGATAGAGGCAAGAGGCCAATGCAGGATGAGGGGCCTTCAGGTGAGCGGGACTTTATTCTTGTTCGGGATGACGATACAGACATGGGCCTGCAAAATGCACATCTTCGAGAGATCATCCAGGAGCAGTAGACAGAGATCAAAGCCTTTTCCCTTGACTTGGAGAGGGTTAAGTGGACTATGAAATACTTGGACTCCAGTAACAAATTAGAAATCCATGTCAAGCATCGTCCGACTGTTTCGAACAATCAGAGATATTGGCAAGTTTTCCAAGATGATGAGGAGATTGATGATTTTCTGCAAAACAAAGGTAAGTTCAAAGATACCTCAATTGATGTAGAACATGATGATGGTGAAGATGATGTGCATATCAATCAAATGGAAGTGTTGTAGCTAAAGGATAACATAATTCCTAAAGGCTTGATACCTTTAGAATAACTCTTTGATCAAGATAACGTAGCCCACAAACCAACATTGCAGCCAATAGAGAAGGGTGTTGAAGAGGTCAATATCGGAACAACTGCAAATCCAAAAATTGTAAAACTGTCCAAAGCAGTCCCACAAAAGGTAAAAGCCAAATACATCAGTTTTTTGTCATCTTTTTCTGATGTGTTTGCTTGGAATTATTCTGACTTGAAGACATATGATACCAATATAATTCAGCACACTATTCCCATTAAGCCTAATGAGAAACCTTTCAGACAGAAGTTGAGAAGGCTAAATCCAAAACTGCTGCCATCAATTGAAAAGGAGATAAACAGGTTGTACAAATCAGGAATCATTGTTCCCATAAGATTTTCTAACTGGATCTCTAATTTGGTGTCGGTACGAAAGAAGACAAGTGAGATTCACTTGTGCATTGATTTTAGGAATCTCAATAAAGTTTCATTGAAGGATAATTATCCATTGCCCAAAATAGATCATATACTTCAGCGAGTAGTTGGAGCATCTCGAATGTCACTACTCGATGGTTATTTTGGATATAACCAAATTTTGGTCCATGAAGATGACCGGGATAAAACAGCGTTCACCACTCCATGGGGAACTTTTCATTACGCTAAAATGCCTTTTGGTTTGAAGAACGCAGGTGCCACATTTCAGCGGGCAATGGACTTGGCTTTCGCAAATGAGAAGGATGTCTTTTTGGTTGTGTACCTTGATGATCTGACCATGTTTTCCAAATCAGATGAAGAACACATGTATCATCTGAAAATTGTCTTTCAAAAGTGCAGAAAATATGGTGTGTCGCTGAATCCAAAGAAGAGCTTGTTTGCAATGGACGAGGGCAAACTACTTGGGCACATTATCTCAAAAGATGGCATTCGTATCGATCCAGCACGTGTAGAAGCAATTCAGCAAATTGACCTTCCCCGGAACAAGAAGGAGATTCAATCTTTTAATGGTAAGATGATTTTTTTACGCTGCTTTGTGCCTAACCTTGCTGAACACCTAAGAGAGATTAAAACATGCTTAATAAGGACATCCAAGTGAAGTGGACGAAAGAGGCGGTAAAATCTTTTAATTTAGTCAAATTGGCTCTTTCTTCAGCTCCGATTCTAATCAGCCCGAACTACACTCAGGATTTTATATTGTTTTCTTTTGCTTTGAAGCATACAATGGCAACTGTATTAATGCAGAAAAGAGATGAGCACGAAAGACCAATTGCTTTCTTCAGCCAAACAATACAAGATGCAGCCTTGAAGTACAACATCATTGAAAAGCAGGGTCTAGAAAATTTGCAAAAGAGTGATTATAGGAAATTTCTTCTCGTAGTTTTTTTTCTCAAGCTGGACCAAAGATCGATTTCCAAAAAGTGCAGAGTATCTTTTTCAATATCTTATGGGGTAAACTGCTTTTAATTTTTATAAAATCGGTTTAATTTCTGTGATCATTGAAATCTCTAGTCGCTATCGACCAATCTTCATAGGTGACATTATTATGTCAACATATGTATTTTGGTTATGTATATGAAGGACCAGAATCAACATTAATCACTATCGATTATTTGTAATTGTTAGGTTTTAAATGATTTTGTGTTGAGTTTAACTCTAATCATCACTCATTCTCTACTTTTTTTTCTTTTTAATTCATATATATAACATATATATGCCTTTAACGATATGTATATGGAAGGATTTTAATTATTTAAAATCACTTTCACTGGTTTTGCGGGGTTGTTTTATAATAAGTTTTATTAACATATAGATCTACAAAATGTTAGTTTCCTTCTTTCATTCACATACATGTCAGAATTTAACAAATGGACGAAATGTTAATTAAACTAAATATCTTATAGTTTTGTTCATTTTTCTTCTACACATATATGTTATTAGTGATATGTGCATGGATGTTGCAGGTTGTTATCAACTCTTTTCAACTTATTTAACTAGAGCTTTCTAACTTGTATGGGGAATATAAGTGACGTTTTGTTAGATTCGTACCTTGCAAATTTGTCATTATCTTTCATTCATATACATGTTAGAATCGTTTTATGGATCCATGTAATGTGTTCATTGGATTGTTGTAGGTAAAGTTAGCCTTTTGTTTTGACTAATTGTACAAGCTAGTTTTATTCATAGTCATGTTTTCCATTGTAATATTTTGATTAACCTTTTGTTTTTTAATGTATTATACATATCTCTTTCCATGAACATAATTTTATGCCTAGGCTTGTACATAAATCAATAGGAAAGTAGTGATATATAGCTGCATTTAAATCAATCTTAGATTAAAATATTTTACTTATATTAGTTGACTATAAATATTTCCTCTCTTTAAAACCAATTCTCCATTCATTTGAGCACCACCTTGTGAAGGGTCCGCTAGTCCCAATAATGCCAGTCAGAATTGTTGGCAACCGAAAAGAGTCTAATCAGGACTCTAAATGGGCAACTCCTCCCATGTTGAACTAGGACACTTCCAGGCATCAACACAATTGGTGCTAGAAGGATGGCATCACGAAATGAATGGCCATTAGGTCACAAGAAATAACAAGTAAATCTGATTAAAGATCTATGCTCTCATTATCGCCTATACAATCAAATTTTCTACCTCTTCTTTAATTGCCACTCCTTTTACTTATTTTGAAGTAGGTTCTCCATGATTTAGCTCTGTAGATACTCCCTTAGAGTCTGCTATTCATCAATCACTTACTCTTTCACCTTCTCTTAACCTTCTCCCAATCTCTTCATATTACCAAAGTTTCCTTGAAGACATCCAGTCCATTATACAAAGAATTGAAGGCTTAGCAAGCCCAAGACGATCATCAAGAATCTCTTCTGATTTTGGAATTATTTTCTCCTCTTCTTTTCAGTAGGGTGTTCTCACCAAATCCTAGAGCCTTAAATTAGGGATTTAACTCCTTGAACTTCCATTACCAACTCAAACACATAGGAAACTCAACATTGTTGCTGGTGGAAGTGGAAATCGACCTCCAACACCTCCTCCAATATATGTAGTACTCCCTCCACCACAAAAACTACCCAAAGAACCCATCAATTTAGTCGAACAAAAATAATGAGTGCACCCTTTGAAAACATTGGGACTAGTTAATGTTCCTAATGATCAACATGATCTTCCTAAAAATTCAGAAAAAATAGTTACCCAAGTTTGATCCTGAGTCAAAACTACTTCTTGAAGACCATATCAAGAATTTCATGATGGTTGTTATCGCTTGGTTTGACCTCAGGGTGAAAGGAGGCTATTCCCAGGGTAACCACAAACCAAGCTCAACATGGTAGCTAGTCGTACCAGATTGGGAGAGGGCTCTCTCCTTATGGATCTCAGTCAAGATGACTGGATCAGGAACAAGATTTTATGCTAGGTATAGTAGCTCAAGGGTTTTGATTGAAGTTGTTAGTGTTTTTTCCAGATCAGGAGGAGCTGGGCAATTTGGGTCTGGGAAACTAAGTCAAATTGCAAGGGATTCTATGGGGCAAGGTAGGTATGAGCTTCAGCACCTTAGGCTTGATGGGGTGAAATGCTAGACTGATGAGGAGCTAAGAAGGGCTTGAGCAAGTCAAGAATCCTTCCTAAACAGAAGAAAAACATGAAATACTGGTGTTTTCCCAAGGCAGAGCAGTAAAACCTAATGTATTCCACCTATCTCACTTGAAAACAACCAATCAGAAGTAATTATATGAAAGAGGCATACATAAATAACATGAGAACATATTAACAGAAGAAGAAATGCATGCTAAAGGCCATACCACGGGAATCCCATAAAAATAGCTGCAACTTTATTAGTTTCCTGCCAAAACTACTACAAAATTATATATGTTCAATACATGAGCATCCAGCTGAAACCAACCCCATGAAATGACCAAGAAAACACATAATATAGACATCTAAACTACTCATCCTGACCTTCACAGGTTGAATCCATGAGAAGAGGGGCTATTTCAACTCTTTATGATCCGGATTTAAACAAGAACGCAATAAAATACAGAGATAGCCATAAAGACGGATATGCAGCAGAAATAATACTTCATTTCATTAATGGAAAATATTGAAATATGCTTACAACCAGAAATGGAAATAAACTAGCTAGGGTGATGGTAGCTTATCTCTGAGAAGAGATGTGTGGCTACATGCCTCTGAACTGTGTTACAATGAGGCGCGAAGGCCTATTTATTGTTGAGAAACAATGTAAAACCTTTCACATCCCGAAACCTAACCCTAGAAGATGAAACGCCAAATTGTGGGCCCCGTTTGGGTAAATTGGTACATCAATTTCCCGGGGTCGTAACTTTGGCATACAATCTCTGTTTGACGCATACAATAGCTCGTTAGAAAGATCTATCCAAGCACTACCACTTTGGGAGGCAACATCCATCCATGGACCCATGTTGCCCCAGATTTCCCAAAAAAACGTCATTTAGGGCCTCAAAATGGCTCTGGAAATTCAGGACCCGAAAAACTGCTAAAAATAGTAAACTGTGCTACAATTTAGGAAACTAAAAAAAGCTGAAAGAGATAATTGTGGGGGTCCAAATGGGATAGGTGGGTGGCCACCAACATCCACTTGGATCATTCCTCCCCCCTTAGGAAGCAATGGTCCCCATTACGTTGAGTTCCTCCCTGAGATGAGGAAGCTTCTGCTGAGCTGGGTCGTTGGTGAACTGTTCTGCAATCTCTGATGTGTCCAGAAATGGTGGGAAGCATGGTCGACGACGGTCCACATTGAACACTCGGTGCAAGCGAAGGAATGGAGGAATGTTGTGCTTCAAAGCATTGCTGCCCATAGCCTTGGTACTGGTGTAAGGACCATGTCGGAGTGGTCGGAGCTTCTGATGGGCTCTTGTAAGGTATTCTTTCTGCAGATGTAACCAAACTTTGTCGCCCACCTGAAACTTATGTGGTACCCTTGTGGGTGAGGAGAAGTTGTTCCTGTGTTCGGTCATGACTGTATCCCTTTGCTGTTGCTGCTACTGCATGGAGGAACCCTTTGCAGGGGTGATGGATGTAACAACAATCTTCCCCTTACTTTGGGAGCGAACCAGACAGAAAATAAATTTCCTAGTCTGTGATATGAGCTTGCTGCCTTTCTTAGCAGTGATCAAAGAGGTGGAGTAGGTGGGGCTACCTCTGGTATCCTGTATAATGAATTATCCAAAGAAATAATGACAGCGCGAGGCCTTGACTCATACACAGCATGTCGCTTCCACAAGTATGGTTGGCCTAATAGTACATCACAAACATCCAGAAGTGTAACATCACACAATACCTCGTCTGTGAAGGGCTTGATGCTATAGGGAAGGTGACACTGTTGGCGAACTTTGAGATCCCGTCCTTCATGAAGCCACCCGATACTGTATGGTTGTGGGTGTGGTGTAGTTGGTAGGCCCAACCGCTTCATGACCTTTGCTAAAACAAGGTTCTTCTGGATCCCACTATCAACAATGAATTGTAGCGGTGAACCCTTCACCCACATTTGTGAGTGGAAAAGGTGCTCCCCCTCCTCTGGGTCTTCAGGCTCATTCTTCTGGATCTTGGCGGTGGCAACAGTGGCGCTGGGCTCCGCATCAATGATCTGCTTCCCTTTGCCATTCCCCTTGTCGGGTTCTGGCTTAGGGTCGGAACATGCATCTGATTCGTAAGCCTTCAACTCAGCCACCAGCGATTGCTTTCCTGTGTTCTTTTTCGGCTTCGTGGTGGTGTTCTTTTCTTGCGGCTTCGAGGGGTTGTCTTGGGTCACACGCCTTGGCTTTGTCCTTTGGGCTTCAGATTTGCAGATCCAAAGTCTCGCTTCTTCTGTTTGAACTTTTGCTTGATTTTGACAGCGTATCGGTATGCTGTGCCGAGCGAGGAGATGTTCAAGAACTCCATCTCTTCCTGGATGTATCTATGCAGGCAACCACGATATTTGAGTACTAGATGTATCTCAGAATCTTTGATACCCAACTGTGTGCAAAGGGTGTGAAAAATGTTTGTGAACTCAGGCACATCTTGGTCCCGTCCCTGCCGCAGCGTGGTCCATTTGATGTATTTGTCGTCATAGCTTTTGATAGGGTAGTACTGCTCCTTGATGGCATCTCGGAATGAATCCCAAGTGGGTGCGGCTGAAAATAGTGAGCCTGTACTTTCATCCTTCTGCTCGCAGTAGGTTTCCCACTAGTCCTTGACGTGGGGGGCTGCTTTGAGAAGA
>APFE030730862.1:60216-72968 GCA_000404065.3 Pinus taeda
GGAGGCCGTCGGGATTTGCGAGGCTGGTCTTGCAAAGGTTCGACCAGTTCAAGCCCTAACTCCTTATATCCCGACCTCGTTGGGGACATGCAAAGAAAAACAAAGAAAAAGCAGATTGCTCTGATACCACTGGTCCGAATTTAAATAGGAATGCAATAAAATACAGAGATAACCATAAAGGCGGATATGCAGCAGAAATAATACTTCATTTCATTAATGGAAAATATTGAAATATGCTTACAACCAGAAATGGAAATAAACCAACTAGGGCGATGGTAGCTTATCTCTGAGAAGAGATGTGTGGTTGCATGCCTCTGAACTATTCTGAACTGTGTTACAATGAGGCTCGAAGGCCTATTTACTGTTGAGAAACAATGTAAAACCTTTCACATCCTGAAACCTAACCCTAGAAGATGAAACGCCAAATTGTGGGCCCCGTTTGGGTAAATTGGTACATCAATTTCCCGGGGTCGTAACTTTGGCATACGATCTCCGTTTGACGCGTACAATAGCTCGTTAGAAAGATCTATCCTAGCACTACCACTTTGGGAGGCAACATGGGTCAATTTCCCAAAAAACGTCGTTTAGGGCCTCAAAACGGCTCCGGAAATTCTGGACCCGAAAAACTGCTAAAAATAGTAAATTGTGCTACAATTTAGGAAACTGAAAAAAGATGAAAGAGACAATTGTGGGGGTCCAAATGGGATAGGTGGGTGGCCACCAACATCCACCTGGATCACTTTACCAACAAGGAATTGGAATATAGGCAGTCAAACAACTTGCCTCTAAAAGAGGGGACGCTGATTCATTTGCCTCAAAACCACCTCTAACTAATGAATCTATCCTCTAACACTGTTTTACCATTACATTTACATGCCATGTCATCAATTACATCAATTAAATCATCAATGAGGAGATAGAAATCAAATTCATAGTCAAAATAGGCGAATTTTGGCTTCCTGAGCAAAATGGCTCTAAGTACAGTGCCACTGGTCCTAAGTGCAACACCACTTTCCACCTGATTTTGGAAGCCTTCCCCTTAGCCAAATTGATCTCATGATAGCTCATTGGAAAGATCTTCAAGTCTAGTTTTGGAACACTTGGAATGTTTGAATTTGGAGATCATTTACCCCCTCAAAACTTGAATCTCAAAACACTACTTCTGTGTGTACAAAAAGAGGTAGAAAGGTCATTTTTGGGTAGTTTTTAGACCTTTTGGTGGACCAGATCTGCTCCAAAACTTCTGAAAATTTTCAGGATGCATGCCCTCATCATTCTGAATCTAAAAATGCCAACCTTTTCTCCATTGGATGCTCCAGGAAAAAGAGCAGCACCGGTGGCACTGTGCTTCTAGACAAATTTTCTGTGTTAAGAATTTCAAATTTTCAAAAAGACAAAAACTCCTCAAAATTTGCCCAAATTTGGCATGGAACACCACCATCAAGTGCTTTGGTTGGCCAAGGAGGCTTCAGCCAACATTTTGAGTCTATTTTCCTCTTTCTTGTCCTCTAAGGCTCTCGTCAACCTAGCTTTCATCCTCTTAATTCTCATGTTGCAAAGTTCTGGGTCCTATAGTGATAGGCCATGTGCCTTATCATTTGGTTATCTCTATTGGCCCTCTGAAATAATAGATGGTGATATTGTGAAAGTTACTCCAGCCAGAGTCACTTCATAGTTTTGCAAGTGAGCCACAAAAAGTCTAGCAAGCTCATGATGAAACTGGACCCTCTCTACTAGTTCACAAAATTTATAACATCCAAGGTGTCTAAAACATGACATTGTTAATGGACAAGCTTTCAATTCTTAGATTGTTGGGCTCTTCTTTTATGATTTTACCTCCTTTATGAGGCTTTCTCTATTCCCTATGTCTCTCCACTGAACTATCACTTGCTATCTCCTCATCATAATCAAAATCACTTCCTCTGTCATTGAATTAGCTATTTAGTTGCACAAATGTTGACAGTGTAAATGGGACAATGTAAATGGGATGATGGGTATGTTCTAGGGTTTTAAGTGAATGTATGTAGTTATAAACAGAGCATAGGCTATGAGAGTGACGGGAAGGTTTATGAAAATGAAATATAGATGATGAAAATTAAATGAGTATGGAGGGAATGATGAATGAAAGGGTTTAGTTATGAAGCTAGACAATGAAATGAATCGAGTGATTAGGGTTTTAATGGAAGAGGATTAGGGTTTGATAATGGGAATGGAGGAGAGGTCTATAGCATGAAGTTTAGAATCGAAACACTGTATAAGAGAAGATACTTACTTGAAAATATGATATTAGAGGTAATTTGGGCAAAAATTTGAAGTTTGGAGTGATGGGATGGCTATATGCTCTAAGCGTAGCGCTAGGCTCTAAGCACACTGCCCTTCTCCCTAAGCGTAGTTCCTTTTTTCATACCACGTTTGGAGGCCTTTCTGATGTCAAAATTGGGTGGAGGATAGCTCGTTGGAAATCTTGTCGAGTCTACTTTCCAGAACATCTTGAATTTTGAAATTTTGAGGTCATTTGCCCTATCAAAATCTTAATCTCCCAAGAATGGTCAGAATGTGCAAAATGAGGCTGCCAAAATGAAGAGTGTTGTTTCAGTCAACGTTTGGAGGTCGTTCTCAACTCCAAATTGATCTCGGGATGGCTCATTGGAAATCTATATGTGTCTAGCTATCATTTGACTCATCAAGAAAGTCATTTGGTCACTCCAGCTAGAAGAAATATTGATTTTCCCAAGGTCACTCTAGAAGTGCATCAACTCTCCTAAGGCAACAATATTTTTGACATTTCTCTAAAACCATGACACCTGTTTAAAAATTAAAGGAGGTTTTTATTCTTGGGTCTATGATGGACAAAAACCTCTCTCATGTTTTTCAAATTCATCGTTTCTTGCTCAGAAACACTGTTTGAAGAAAAACCATCCCTTATGTGTGGTGAATAGCTTTTTCCTTGAAACAACTTCTTGACAAATGATGGAGACCTGATGTTTGATGATATGAAATGGCCTCATACTGTCTGATATCTCTCATTCCTCCTCTACTCAGATACCTCTGCTCCCATAGCCAACCCTAGCTTAGTGGGAGAGGAATTTAGGGTTTTAGTGCTTGTTTCTCTTTTGCTTTTGCAAGTGAATTGGTGCTCAAGATGACTTCATTTTTGCAATGGCAGGTGCTTGGAAACATCACAAGATGCTTAAGAGCAGCTGGGAACCAATATTACATATGAAAAGATAAAATTACATCATAAATGAAGATAAAAACAAAATACTCTGTTTTCACCTCAAAACAAGTTTTGAGGTGAGAACTACATTCGGCTTTCAAAATGATAAATTATGGCTTTAGCAATCATTATTGGCCTCCTCATGTCCTTGCTGATCATTATTGGCATGTAATTATTGGATTTGACCATTGTGGTACCCTAAAACCTAATGAGACCAAACCCTAAGACCTAATGAAATGAATTACAAAGTGAACATGAGCCATGACTGAAATATATGAAAGAGGATCAATGAGTATAGATCATGAGGGAAAAATTTGAAGAAAACTCTACCATCAGCGAATCGATGACCTAATGGAATGCAAACTCATCAGTATGGGACTCCTACTATGAAATGCAAAGGATTAGATTTTGATCACTGATGGCAGTGTGAAGACACTGACACTAACATTGGCTCCAATGGGGATGGTAGCTACTTGGAGGTGCCAATAACACCGTAGACCTAGTAGCCTTATCCATTGGGTATGGAGTAAAACAAAATCTCAATCTGAAATACATGACTAAAAATTGACGACTTGACGACACAAACTAACTCTGAAACTGACTGAACCATGCTCACTTTTGTAAGCTTATTAATCATGCCCTACTCTAAGTGATCCATTCCTCACCTAATCAAGTGAAATGAAACAACCAATGCAACCAAGTAAGCATTCTAGCTACTATTTGAATTCTCTGCAAGTGCTTGTTTATGAGAAAGAAGAGAGAACTATTGCATTGCAACTCCCATGAAAACTTGTAAACAGATCCAAATTTTCCCAGATTGAATAATATGGATGCTCTATCTGACTCCAAAAATACTGCATAAGGATCTTGAAATTCATGTGCACTGGGACTTAGCTCATCCAACGGATTACTTTGCTTCTTCTCATACCATGAATGCAAACTTTCATTTGAGATTTGCGATGAGACTCTTGTTGAAAATGACAAAGAGACCGGTTGTCGGATAAAGTTTGTATCAATACTTTTTTCAAGCTCATAGTTAGCTAATGAAGAAGGACTTTGACTGCAGACATCATCCAACACGTTAGCTTTCAGATCATGAAAAACTTGAAAGGATTGTTGTAACCCATTTTCTATTGGTTCTAATGAGATTGCATGATTTTCTATAGGTTGCTCATTTGAAGATATACTATGCAAATTTCCCTTCAAAAACTGAAATGATTCAAAATAGAATGGTATAGAATCATCTTGCATCATTTGATCATATGTTCTAGCTTCCAAGTCTTCATCTACAACTTGACAATCAATGGCATTCGGGGGCTGCAAATCTATATATGAGAAGTCTTGAACAAGGATTTCATTGCCCTCAAGATGGTCCAGATCAAAACTTGTTGACGATTGATTTCTGATTGCATGAAAGTTGTCTTTGATGAACTGAAATGAAGAAAAACAAAAAGGAAAAGATCCTTCACTTACTTCAACATTTGTTGCACTTTCCTCCTCACTTCTATAGCTGATATGCAACAACTAATCATTGTATTCGAGCTATTGAAAGTGAACTTCCTCCTTCCACAAACCAGCTGATGATTTGTCTGCAAGACAAGCTTCTGTTTGGAGAACATAATCATCATCATACTGATCAAACTTAGGGAAATCATCAGTATAAAACACATCATCAATCATACATGTCATATCAACATATCTCTCTTCTCGAAGATGATCTATAAAACAATCATTATCAGATCTATGACAACTGGGATAAGAAAGAAAATGTTTTGGATCAGCCACTTGTTTTTCTCCAATCAGTGAGCCATGGTCTTGAACATCATATTCATTCCTTGTGTAGATCTTTTGCATCATCTCTTCCACTACACTTACCAAAATGTCGAGCTTTACCTCTAAAGATGTCGATTCCTCTGGATCTCATCTTTTCTTCCTTCAACTTTGCCCTTCTAATCAGCAGATTAGCCTCTACATCTACTGCACTATTTTACATCTCTTCAAGTGTTTCAAGGTTCCTTTCCCTTAGCTGAAACTCCATTTCTGGATCAAAGGCTTCCGAGTAGTGTAAGAGAGTGGATCCAGGAGGAGGTATTATATTAACCAACATCGAAAAACAGACTTGGTTAAACCTGGTAGAAAATTGTTGCACTATCTCCCCTGGTAGTCTTTTCAGCTGGTTATATTCTTCTAGAATCAAGAAAGGGTTCTCTCTGACCACCCACTTGTCGAGGAAAACTTTAACGAACTGCTGGAAATCTGAGATGCTCGCATCACGCAGGGTTTTGAACCAACTCTTGACTTTGCCTTGCAAAGAAAGAGCAAAAAGCCTAACACTGACATCTTCTTCATCAACTTCATAAAGGTCAAGAAAAGACTCAAAATTCAGTACATGTCTCTCAACATTGATGTTGTCACATTCACCATCAAATCTTGGTAGATATAAGTAATGATTTTTAGGGTAAGCATGGGATATATGAGGTAAAATCATAAGCTTGTATCTATCTAGAATTTTACAAGGTATAAGAATATGTACAGAAGGTGTAGAATCAATCTTGGTCTCTTGAGTCTCATCAGTTTGAAGACGGTCATCATAAGATTTAGAAGAAGGGTCTTGATCAAGATCAAAGGCATGCAAACATTTTGTATTCACACTTTTCAAAGGGAAAGAATCAAATGCAGGTCTAGGATCTTTTCTCGAATACAGTATACTTTGTAAAGCCTTCTTGACATTCTCAAGAAAAGAGAAGAAATAATTTATAAAAAAGAACATAATGTCTTGAATCAAATTTCAACTTGAATACCTGATCTTTCCATATTGTCCTTTCATGTTTTCGCTGGTCAGGTTCATCCTCCAATGGAGTCCTTGGATCTGATCTCGAAACTGATTTAGAGTCACCAGGGGATTCAGATCTAAACTTGATACATTTTTCTGAGGAACATAAAACTACGTTCCGTAGTATGGTTGCCACTATGTTATCGCCTGGTTTGACCTCAAGCTAAAAGAAGGTTATTCCCAGGGTAACCACAAACCAAGCTTAACCTGGTAGCTAGGCCTACCAGGTTCGGAGAGGGCTCTCTCCTTATGGATCTCAGTCAAGATGACTGAATCAGGAACAAGATTTTATGCTAGGTATAGTAGCTCAAGGGTTAGGATTGAAGTTGTTGGTGTTTTTTCCAGATCAAGAGGAGCTGGGCAATTTGGGTCTAGGAAACTAAGTCAAAATTGCAGGGGATTCTATGGGGCAAGGTAGGTATGAGCTTCAACACCTTAGGCTTGATGGGCTGAAATGATAGACTGGTGAGGAGCTAAGAAGGGCCTGAGCAAGTCAAGAATCCTTCCTAAACAGAAGAAAAACATGAAATACTAGTGTTTTCCCAAGGCAGAGCATTAAAACCTATGTATTCAACCTATCTCACTTGAAAACAACCAATCAAAAGTAATTATATGAAAGAGGCATACATAAATAACATGAGAACATATTAACAAAAGAAGAAACACATGCTAAAGGCCATACCATAGGAATCCCATAAAAAGAGCTGCAACTTTATTAGTTTCCTGCCAAAACTGCTACAAAATGATAAGTGTTCAGTGCATGAGCATCCAGCTGAATCCAACCCCACCAAATGACCAAGAAAACACATAATGTAGACATCTAAACTACTCATCCTGACCTTCAGGGGTCGAATCCATGAGAAGAGGGGCTATTTCAACCATTTCCCAACAAAGAACTAGAATATAGGCAGTCAAACAACTTGCCTCTAAAAGAGTGGAAACTGATTCATTTGCCTCAAAACCACCTCTAACTAATGATATACCATATAACACTATTTTACCATTACATTTACATTCCATGTCATCAATTACATCAGTGAAATCATCAATGAGGAGATAGAAATCAAATTCATAGTCAAAACAGACGAATTTTGGCTTCATGAGCAAAATGGCCCTAAGCGTAGTGTCGTTTTCCACCTGATTTTGTAAGCCTTCCCCTTAGCCAAATTGAGCTCATGATAGCTCATTGGAAATTTATTCAAGTCTAGTTTCTAGAACACCTAGAATTTTTTAATTTGGAGGTCATTTTCCCCCTCAAAACTTGAATCTCCCAAGACTGCTTCTGTGTGTCCAAAAAGAGGCAAAAAGGTCATTTTTGGGTAGTTTTTGGACATTTTAGTGGACCAGATTTCTGCTCCAAAACTTCTGAAAATTTCCAGGGTGCATGTCCTCATCATTCTGAATTAAAAAATTCCAACCTTTTCTCCATTGGATGCTCTATGAAAAATCTTTGGGCAAATTTTCTATGTTAAGAATTTCAAAATTTCAAAAAGACAAAAACTCCTCAAAATTTGCCCAAATTTGGCATGAAGCACCACCATCAAGTGCTTTGGTTGGCAAAGGAGGCTTCAACCAACATTTTGAGTCTATTTTCCTCTTTCTTTTCCTCTAAGGATATCTTCAACCTAGCTTTCATCCTCTTAATTCTCATGTTGCAAAGTTCTGGGTCCTGTAGTGATAGGCCATGTGCCTTATCATTTGGTTATCTTCGTTGGCTCTCTGAAATAATAGATGGTGATATTGTGAAAGTTACTCCAGCCAGAGTCACTTCATAGTTTTGAAAGTGAATCACAAGAAGTCTAACAAGCTCATGATGAATCTGGACCCTCTCTACTAGTTCACAAAATTCATAACATCCAAGGTGCTAAAACATGACATTGCTAATGGACAAGCTTGCAATTCTCTTATATTGTTGGGCTCTTCTTTTATGATTTCGCCTCCTTTATGAGGCTTTCTCCACTTCCTATGTCTCTCCACTGAAGTATCACTTGTTGTCTCCTCATCATAATCAAAATCACTTCCTCTATCCATTGAATTAGCTATTTAGTTGCACAAATGTTGACAGTGTAAATGGGATGATGGGCATGTTCTAGGGTTTGTAAGTGAATGTATGTAGTTATAAACAAATAATAGGGTATGAGAATGAAGGGAGGGTTTATGAAAATGAAAGATAGATGATGAAAAATAAATGAGTATGGAGGGAATGATGAATGAAAGGGTTTAGTTGTGAAGCTAGACAGTGAAATGAATCGAGTGATCAGGGTTATAATGGAAGAGGATTAGGGTTTGATAATGAGAATGGAGGAGAGGTATACAACATGAAGTTTGCAATATAAACATTGTATAAGAGCAGCTACTTTCTTGCAAATGTGATATTAGAGGTAATTTGGGAAAAAATTTGAAGTTTGCAGTAATGGGATGGCTGTCTGCTTTAAGCGCGGCGCTAGGCTCTAAGTGCAACACCCTTCTCCCTAAGCACAATTCCTTTTTGCTGACCACTTTTGGAGGCCTTCCCGGTGTCAAAATTGGGTGTGGGGTAGATCTTTTGAAAAATTGTCGAGTCTACTTTCTAGAACATCTTGAATTTTGAAATTTGGAGGTCATTTGCCCTATCAAAAGCTCAATCTCCCGAGACTAGTAAAAATGTACAAAATGAGGCTGCCAAAATGAAGAGTGTTATTTGAGTCAACTTTTGGAATGACTGCTTGAAAAATGATGGATACCTAATGTTTGATGATATGAAATGGCCTCATATCTTATGATATCTCTCATGCCTCCTTTGCTTAGATATCTTTGCTCCCATAGCCAACCCTAGCTCAGTGGGAGAGGAATTTAGGGTTTTAGTGCTTGTTTCTCTTTTGCTTTGCAGGTGAATTGGTGCTCAAGATGACTTGATTTTTATAGTGGTAGGTGCTTGGAAACATCACAAGATGCTTAGGAGCAGTTGGGAACCAATATTACATATGAAAAGATAAAATTACATCATAAATGAAGATAAAAACAAAATACTCTGTTTTCACCTCAAAACAAGTTTTGAAGTGAGAACTACATTCAGCTTTCAAAATGATAAATTATGGCTTTACCAATCATTATTGGCCTCCTCATGTCCTTGTTGATCATTATTGGCATGTAATTATTGGATTTGACCATGGTGGGACCCTAAAACCTAATGAAACCAAACCCTAAGACCTAATGAAATGAATTGCAAAGTGAACATGAGACATGACTGAAAAATATGAAAGAGGATCAACAAGTACAGATCATGAGGGAAAAATTTGAAGAAAACCCTACCATCAGTGAATCCATGACCTAATGGAATGCAAACTCATCAGTATGGGACTCCTACTATGAAATGCAAAAGAGCAGATTTTGATCACTGATGGCAGTGTGAAGACACTGACACTAACAATGGCCCTTAACTTAAGAAGAGTTGATGAAGAAGATATTATGTGTCGACTCTTTCCCTATAAATTTGAAGGAGAGGCTTTAGCTTGGTATTTTTCCTTGCAACCAAATAGCATTCGAAATTGGGACACTTTTGTAGACATTTTCATTAAAATGTTTGGGGACAACAAGACCTCATCAACCATCCTAGTTGAGTTATCTAGAATCAAAATCAGGCCTAAAGAAAAAATTAAGGACTTTAATAAAAGGTTCCTCAAGCTTAAAATAAATTTTTTGATACATCATAACTTGGAGTAGAAATTCAGATGGATTTTTATACTTCTTCCTTACCTATGTCTGTTGCCATGTTTTTTAAATGTGTTGTGAAGGCCACTCTCAATGAAGCCATACGAGAAGCCTTGAAGGTTGAAAATAAATGATTGGTATCACAAACAAATCTTCAATTGAAGAACCTAAAACTTCTCAACCCAGTAGGAAAGCCCCAACAAAAGAAGAAAAGAAGGACAAAGATGCTTTCGACATGGAAAGCTTACAAAGGGTTATGAAAACCTTAGCTAGTCAGGTAGTCAATGTCAAAGAGAAACCATTTAGGAATTTTTTCAAGAGGAACCCACAAGTAGCCCCTAGTGGTGAGATTTATGCCATTGAAACTAAGGAAATGTATGCAGATGAAGAGGAAGGTGAAGAAGAGGAGGGAAGGTAATTAGATTTAAATTATTTCTAGGACATAAGAAGAATGTTTAAAGAGGTTCTAGTTGTCCAAATAAGAAGTAAAAATTCTCTACAAACATCCACTTCGCCTCAACAAAAATCTACTCCTCCTCAGAAAGCATCCACTTCAAATCAACCATCAAATTAAGATACAACAACATCTAAAACTTTAATTATCCCTGACAAAATTGAATATGACATCATAGAGGAAATGAAAATAACTAGAGCTAACATAAGTTTGTATGAGTTGAAAAAACTCAAATATCATAAGAATATCCTATTGAAAGCATTAGGTTTTGTAGATAAATCTTCTCTTCCTCCTATCACAACATCCAAAAAAGGAAAAGGCTTCATTAACCAGGATGTTGTGTCTGATACTCAGTTTGATTCTATAATGATAAGAGACGGGTCCAACTCATATACACCTCCCTTTCTCATTACTTTTGAAATTTTGATAGGAATGTCCACAACTAATTAGTTGATTCTATAACATATTCTAACATTATGCCTTATTCAGTCTGTTTAAAGCTCAATTCTCAGCCCCATAAATCAATATTTTTTTTATAATACAGTGGAAGTAATGAGGGATGTTGTTCATGCATAGGATTAGATTGCTCAGTTATATATAACGAAAGTAAAGGTATTAGGGGAGCTACAAGAATGTTCTCATTAGGATCTCCTTCAACCCTCAAGTCCACCAAATCATAGATATTATAATTTCTAACATCTCTGAACAATATGATTTGATTTTGAACCGCTATTGGTTACATCAATTGAATGGGTATCTCACTACTGATTTGTCCCATTTTCTACTTCCTTTTAATGGAAAACCTAATCAAATTAGATTCGACGGGGAAAGACATATGAAATTCACTGTAACTGATTTAGGAGGATAAAATGAACCAATTGTCACACCAAATTCCATTGTTAGTGATTACTCTTTTGACTCTTTCCTTGGGAACTTTATTTCTCCTTTCGAACGAGATTCTAATATTTCTGAAATTGAAAATTTCTCTCAAACTGACTCATCTTGTTGTGTATATTTTGTATATAGTCATGTAAATAATTTTATAAATAACTAATTTTGGACTTTATACTTTGATGGATCGAAATATAACGACAAAGTTGGTGCATTTTGCATTCTTGTTAGCCCTCGTAGTGAAAACACTATGTCAACTTGCATATTATAATTTGATTGTACTAACAACATAGTTGAGTATGAAGCATTAGTACAAGGTCTTAAAAATGCTATTAGTATAAATGTGTGTGATATCAAATTGTTTGGTGATTTAAAAATTGCTATTAAACAAGTTAAAAATGTTATTCATTGTGTCCCCAACAATTTGAAAAATTACCAATCTTTAGTTCAAGATCTAATTTGTAATTTTTCTTCATTTAATATCACTATTATTTCAAGATTATAAAATGCTAGTGTTGATTTGTTAGCTAATGTTGCTTCCAAGTTGATTCCTCCTGAATATTTTAATCCTGATAGGTTTTCAATACAAATGATTTTAAATCTTTTGTCTCATACAACATCACCAACCTGTGAGTGTTTAATGACGATAATGATATAATTAACTATCTTACTTATGAAGGTATACATGAAAATCATATAATCGATGAACATTTTCATGACCTTGAAATTAAAAAATCTTCTAGAGGTGATAATATTCGATTTGAAATTTTCATTCCTAAGTCTGTGCTAAATTAGAGTAATTTTATGATCTTAAGTATCAATTCAAGAAACATGTAAATACTAAGACCAATAGTCCTACCATGAATTTTGAAGTTGTTAATTTAGGTACATAGAAAAATCCTCAAAATGTTAATATTGGGTTAGGGTTCTCATATTTAGAAATAATTGTTTTAATCAATCTCCTTAAGCGGTATAAGGATGTTTTTGCATGATCATTGTTGAATTCTGGAATTGTTTCTTTTTTACTATCCTTTTTTCCCTCTTATTTCATCTTCTTTCACCTTCTTATCACCATTTTGTAGCAAACATGTCATGTTTAAGGTCAAGGAAAACTCTCAAAAAGTTTTTCATCATCCATAATTAGAATTTATGCTTCTTAATGAATTATGATGAAAATATTCTTACAATTACGGAATTACAAACATTTTGCAATTGATATTTGTTTTCGCAATAGAATCCATTGTTAGATATGTTGCAACACTCCAGTAAAAGGAAAAAGACTACAAAAAGATGAAAAATGGCTTCCAAATGGATAACCACCCACTAGCATCACTTGGCAAGCTACGTGGGTTAAATAAATCTTGAAGTCAAAGGCAAATTCAAACCTAGGAATTGTGTGTAGCAATCAAACATGGGTAGCAGAGAAATAACAAAAATCAAGCAAGCGAGACTGAAGATTGGATTAGCTATTAAGATTGTAGATCGAGATAAAATCTCCTATGACTTGCTTTTTCAATAGCAAGTCTGTTAGGCCCCTATACTACTAGTGTAACCCCTTATTGTTATTAGTACAACCCACTTATTATATTGATGTACCCATGCAGTGCCCATATTGTTACTATTGTTCCCCATAGAAGCCCACTATTGTTATTATTGTGCCCTTACAT
>APFE030730862.1:75646-90869 GCA_000404065.3 Pinus taeda
GTCTTGTATGTGTCAAAATGATTCATAGCATATCGGCTTAAAACCATTTCAAAATCGTTTTATAATTTGTATAAATGTTGTAAGCGAGACAAGAGACATAAGGTTAATATTACTAAGTTTTTAGTTCTTTTGTGGAGAAAATTGATACTCTGTTTTATAATACAAATCATTGTTGTTTTCAAATGCGTGCATAAAGAAGCCTTTGAGCACTAATCAAACCTGCACTCTGGGAGGGCCCCCTATGAGTTGTGAGGTCTTATTCATAAGTTTTTGTTTTGTTTCCCACATTATCATTTCTTTTAAGAATTTGTTTTCCATTATAGTTACATTCTGATTTTTTTCATTTTGTTGTAGAGTACTCATAAATAGAAAAGCATTAACAATACTTTAGTTATTGAATGCATATTCTTTCTAGCATTTGATCATTTCATAGTTTAAATTGATTTCTTAATTGGTAATGAAACACTCTTTAGAGGATAAATATGCACACAAGTAATCATTCTCAAAGTTGTAAAGATTTTCATTTCGTTTTCTGTAAGTAGATATTTTTATGGCAATTTCTCCTTCATGCAACTAATCTAAGATTTCTTTACTACAATCTAGCATAAGAGTTTCCTTTTTTTCAAGAGAGTGTAGAATTCTTTGAATTTTGGAAAATAGAATTATATTGTCTCTTTCATGAACTTTTCCTTTCCATCATTTTGCATTCATATAAGGAAGTTTTGAATTCTGCAACTTAAGGTAGATTTTCAAATTCTGAAAAGAAGAGGTTTTCAATTTAGTTAATTAGGATTTAATATAACTTTAGAATGAAAGAACATGTGCATAATTACTCTCCAACTTGTGTCCATACTTAGAATTAGTTTCATTTCTAGAATCAATTACTTCACAAGAAGAATCCTAGCATATATAGTGCACATACATTTCACGAGTACACGAATCCTAGTTGACAATTAATAAAGTAAATTAAGAACAATTAATTTACCAAAACATTTGGCATCATTGTAAGGGAAGTGTATATAGGATTCCATTCTTGCATATCATTTTAAGATTTCTTCAATTAAATAAATTGAAAAATGATATAAAAAAGCTTTCATGCATATAAAAAGGGATTCTATTGGTATATTTATAAGTAGAGGTAGAAGTTCAATTCCAACATCACCACTCACTCCACCTAGACCTCGTCGTGCCACACCATCCGACCATACTCACATCCCATCATTGGTAGGTAGACATAGATTTCTTGGGGTGCACAGATCTTAAATCCAACCTATAGATTCACCAACTTCTTCTACCGAAGTTGTAGTTGATGAACCCACATCCCCAATAGAAGGAGTAATTTTCCTCTCTTCAATAGGAGAGCAACTTCTAGGAAAAGGACTATAGGTTCTTAGTGAAGAAGAAGAAGAAGAAAATTATTTTAACGTACCAATAGTAGAGGAACCATAACAAGAGCTAGATAATCCTATTGTATAACCTTATAGTAGCTCTTACAAATCTACAATTGCAGGAGGGAGGAGAAGGATAAGTGCATAATATAGATAGTGGTGAACTTAGGATTGGAGGTGGAAGAGGCAGAGGAGGAAATAGAGGAGGAGGTCAAGGTTGAGGTGGTGGTAGAGGTGGTAGGGGAGAAACAGATCCTTATGGATTTCCCATCTTTGATTAAGATAGCACAGCTACAATGAAGAACACATCACCCTCAATTCTCCCTAATTTCCATGGTTTAAGATATGAGGATCCCAAAACATTTCTTTTTGAGTTTGAATTTCTATGTAGGACTTATGATTACTTACTTGATCCTCAAAAGTCAAAAATTTTTCCAACAACTCTTAAAGATGGAGCACTTAAATAGTTTATGGGATTAGGAACACATACAATTAGAACATGGGATGAAATGAAAAATATGTTCTTAGAAAAATACAAGGATTATTGTATGCCTCATAACCTCAACAATGAAGTATTTAAGATGATACAAAAAGAGGACGAGAGCCTTGAAGATCTAGTTGAAATATTTTCGTACAACATCAAAATAGCTAAGATGTATAATTTGGATGATGAAACACTAAAATCTCTTTTGTTAAAATCCATCAAAGATGAATGGATTGATCTTCTTAATTTAATGGGCAAGGTATATGTGTCACAACTTTCATTTCGATAAACCTATGATTTATGTAAACATATTGCTAGGGGTAAGGCTAGGACTAGCAAAAATCCGAGAGATTCTGTGATGTCCAAAATTAATAAATTTGCAACTAGAACAGTAAGTAGAGCTAAAATAGGCAATTTGATTGATAATTTCAAAACATATATCTTAGGGAGTCTTAGTGAACAACTAGATACCCTTAAGATGCAAAACAAGCAAAAAATTGGGAATGATGCATTATATATTTTTTGTCTCAAGTGTAGAAAGAAACATGCCTTAAGAGAATATCCCCTTGATAGTATAGAAATTTGTGTCATATGTGTTGAAAATCATAATACAAAGGAATGGCCTTCAATACCTAGTCTTAAAGTTCTTTTTCAAGATGAAGTTAGGACAAGCCAAGATGAATCTCTTTGTTTTATTGCTAAAATACCATGGGAAAATCAACAATCAAATATGACTCAAGGTTTCAATACTCAATCATATGCACAACCACAAAACAATTGGAACTACACCCATGCCATGGCAACCTTGGCCCCCGCAATCTCAAAATCCATCTTGGGCTCAAGGTTGGAAAAATCCTTATGGAAAATATCCTCAATATCCTCAATTCCAACAACGATATCCTTCTTTTCTACCACAATATTATCCTGCTCAGCCAACTCAAATTCCTCAATTTCAAAATCAAAATTAACAACTTTCATTACCATTCCCTCAAAAACCCAATCAACTACCTTCCCAACCACTTCTGAATCCAAACAATAAAAATCAACAAACTATTTATAATGTTGAAGGAAAAAAATTTCAAGCTTGTATGATTACCCCATTAGGTCTAAATGATGTTCAACTTAGATCTGGTAGGGTTTTACCAAAGAAGTCACCAACAACTTCCATCCAAAAATCTAAAGATAATGAAGTTCCTAAGAAAGATGTAAATATTGATCAAGAAAACGTTCCCTTAAAGGAAGATGTTCCTATACTATCAATGGATGAGAAAATAAATGAAGCTCCTACAATTCATCTAGTAGAACAACCTTCTCTTTCTTTGCAAGATCCACCTTTTCCTAAAAGGCTTAAAATTGGTAAAGAAATAGAAAGGCAAATTGTTTTACCATGTTACGATATGCTAGATGAACTTATGAATATTTGCATTAAAATTCCTTTATTACAACCTATAAAGTAAATACCAATATTTTTAAAAACTATCAAGGAAATATGCATTAGAAAACCATGAAGAAAAAGAAAAGATATGAAAAAGATCCAATCAGTAGGAAAAATTGTTGATATCATGGTGGAAAAACCTATCATTCAAAAATATCTAGATCCTGGTGGTCCTATTATGAAAATTCATATCAATGGTGTTGATATTCCAAACACTTTAATTGATCTATGAGAAACCATTAATATCATGAGTAAACAAACAATGGAGCAACTTAAGCTTCCCAATCTTCAATATACTCCTACATTATTACAATTAGTAGATCAATATGTTATCAAAACAGATGGAGTATTAGAAGATGTGTTTGTTTCTCTAGATTCTTGGGAATATCCTATAGACTTAATGATTTTAACTCCCAAGAATAATGTAGGAGGTCATCCATTAATCCTTGGTAGACCTTGGCTAACTATAGTTGATGCATTAATAAGTTGTAGATCTGGTGATATGTATATCTCTAATGGAAATTCCAGTAATAATTTTACCTTGTATCCTCCTGGAAAAATAATAATTGAAGTAGAAAGTGAGATTTGGATAGATGATAATGAAGACTTTAATGATTTGAAACCAGTTTATTCTTTTTCACAACTATATGAAAAAGACCAATTGATAAATTTAATTAATAATAATGATTCTTCTTCATACTATGAGAAAGATAAAAGTTTTCAAGAACAATGCAATATTGAATATTTATCATCTCACCAAATGGCTTTACATTCTATGGAAAAAATTGGCAACTCTCAAGTAGAAATTTTTCCAGATAAAACATTGAATATTAACAATAATTTGGAAGAATTTCAAAAGAGGAAAATTGGTACAGATGCTACAAAGACACTCTACTTCTTATGCATGGCAGTACACTGACATGAAAGGGATTGATCCTAAAACTTGTATGCGTCATATTTATATTAAAGAAAATTTCAAACTAGTTATACAACCTCGGAGAAAGATGAATCCTAATCTAAGAGAAATTGTTAAGGAGGGATTACAAAAATTACTTAATTTGAATTTCATCTATCCAATATCAGATAGTCAATGGGTGTCACCTTTAGTGGTTTTTCCTAAGAAAAATGGAAAATGGAGAGTGTATATTGATTACAGAGAATTAAACAAAGCAATTTAAAAGATCATTTTCCACTACCTTTTATAGATCAAGTATTAGATACCTTGGCAAGAAAGAAGTATTTTTCATTTTTAGATGGTTTTTATGGATATAATCAAATCCAAATAGCACCAGAAGATCAAGATAAAAATACTTTTACATGTCCATGGGGAACATGGACCTATAGGGTTCTTCCCTTTGGATTATGTAATGCACCTGCTACATTTAAGAGAGAAGTTTTAGGTATTTTTTCTAATCTAATTCATGATTGTGTGGAAGTTTACATGGATGATTTTACTGTGTATTGTGATACTTTTGAGGAAGTTATGGAAAATTTAGAAAAAATTCTTGTTATATGTAAAGAGTAAAACCTTTCATTAAGCCATGAGAAATGTTGTATGATGTTCAATGAAGGGATTGTTTTAGGCCACCATATTTCGAGTGATGGAATTAAAGTGGATATGTCTAAGGTACAAATAAGTTCTAAAATTTCAATTCATATTTTCCAAAGGGATGTAGGAGGCTTTCTTGGATTTACTAGATATTATAGGAGATTCATAGAAAATTTCACAAAAATAACCTCTCCACTTTTCAAACTCCTTACAAAAGGTTGCGAATTTGCTTGGAATATTGAGTGTCAGAAAGCATTTGAGATGTTGAAACAAAAGATTATTGAAGCACCAATTTTAAGAGGACCTAATTGGGCTCTTCCTTTCCATATTTCTACTTATGCTTCATATACAGCTCTAGGAGTTGTCTTGAGACCAAAAAAAAAAAAAAAAAACAAAAACAAAAAAAAACAAAAAAACAAAAAAACTCCTTATTCCATCTACTATACAAGTAAAAATTTGACTCCTGCAGAGTTAAATTACACTGTAACAAAAAAGGAGTTTTTAGTTGTTGTTCATGCCATTAATAAATTTTTTCATTACATTACTGTTTATGAAACTTTTATTTATATAGTTCATTATTCCATTAGATATCTAATGAACAAACCAATCAGTAATGGTAGAATTACAAGATGGTTGTTATTACTACAAGAATTCAACATTATTATTCTTGATAGATCGGGAAAAGAAAATACAGTTGTTGACTTTATTTCTAGAACGAAGAATAATAATGAAGACGTTCCTATAAAAAATAACTTTCCTGATGAGTATCTACTAAAATACTCTGGTTTGCAGATATTGCTAATTATTTAGCTACAGGAAAGTTACCCCAACAACTATCAACTAGAGAAAATCACAAAGTGATCAAAACCAGTGCACCTTGTTCTTCGATAGATGGAGAATTGTACAAAACTAGACCTGATTTGATTATCCAAAGATGTGTTCGAGAATATGAAGTACCTGAAATCTTAAAAGATTGTCATGATGAACCATGTGGAGGACATTTTTTCTAGTAAAAGAACTGCTTAAAAAATCCTTCTTTTGGGATATTATTGCCCATCCATTTTCAAGGATTCTAAAGAATATGTTAAAATATGTGATATTTGTTAAAGAATGGGGAAACCCATTCCATCAGATGAGATTCCTCTACAACCATAGATACTTGTAGAACCCTTTGAAAAGTGGGCTCTAGATTTTGTTGGACCAATAAATCCTAGATCTAAAAATAAAAGGTATATACTTGTTTGCACGGATTATGTTACAAAATGGGTAGAAGCTAAACATTTTTTATTTGCGACTGAAAATGTTGTACTTACATTTGTTTTTGAGGATATATTTACTCGATTTGGTGTTCCAAGAGAAATTGTAACAGATCAAGGTACTCAATTCACATCAAAGTTGGTACAAAGATCGTGGAGAAATATAGAATCAAGCATCTAAAGTCTACTCCATATCATCCACAAGCCAATAGGCAAGTGGAATCTAACCACAAAATTCTTGAAGAAATTCTTACTAAAATCATGCATTTGCATAGAAAGGATTGGGCAAAAAAGCTTCCAGAAGCATTATGGGCATACCGAACTACATGGAGGAACACAACTGGACATACTCCTTATGAGCATGTCTATGGAAATAAGGTTTTGCTTCCAATTGAATTCCAAGTGGAGACTTTGAGAACAATAGTCAAATTGGGCCTTGATCTGTTAGAAGCTCAGAAACAAAGGTTGGCACAATTGAATGAGCTAGATGAGATCCGACAAGATATTATTAAAAGAACCAACATAGTTCATTAGCAAAGATCTAAGTGGCATGACAAGTTTATCAAAGCTAAAAAGTTCAAGCAAGGTGATTGGGCTCTTCTCTTTGATTCCAAGTTCAAATATTTTCAAGGAAAATTTCAAACTCATTGGCTTGGTCCTTACGAGATTGACACTATTTTTTATAATGGAGTAATCAAAATCAAAACTATCGATGATGAACAAATTAATTTCCCTATTAATGGTCATAGATTAAGATTGTATCATAAACCAATAACAAGGGAATAAATTGTCAAATATTTGCAAGAGAATTATGAATTCAAGTTGGTTAAAGAAGGGGATTCTTCTCCTCACTCCCCAACTTCATTGTAATCTTTGTAAAAATAATAATAATAAATCAAATATATAATATTAAAACCAATTATATGTTGGCATGTTTATGCAAAAATATTAACTGTTACCAAGATCTCTTGGCATTTTAGTTTTCAAAACCCCTTTTTCTTTTCCCTATTTATTTTTTTCCTTCTCTTTCTTTTCAGGTGCCAAACTACATTCATAATCATCATCATCAGAAATAGTAGAAACCATAAAGAAGCCTTCTTATAATAAAATAAAGGAAGTCTGAGAATCCAGAAACATAATTTTTATCATTCTGCAGCCAATCCTCTATTCTGCAACTACATCCAATTTCTACAAAAATTCAGGGAGCAGAAAAATAAAGGTATGTAAGAATGTTGGAATTATATTTCATGTAAGATCTTAGGTTTTAATTCATGGATGACTATATTAATAGTTGAATACCTTATATGACCTTATATGTTTTCCATTACACTCATAATCGTTATACCATATCTCATCATCATTACATCATTGGTCACATCAAGTCCGATCAGAATAAAACACGACACCAATCCTTTGAAATAGGATCTAGGAAGTTGTGAAGTACAAATCCGAATGAAACACTACTTCTTATATCAACACCTGCTTTGCAATCATTTAACCTTGTTCCATATCTATTCTTCTCATTCCCACTTTTCATTTCATTTCATTCTCTCTTGAAACTTCCACCTTCCCAATCGAAAGAAACAGTCAAGGTTGATACTTCTCTACACCATGAGGATGCTTGTTCATTCTAAGCCATACTTCTTTACACCATGAGGATGCTTGTTCATTCTACGCCGAATGGGGTAAAATTTCTCCAGGCATATTCAACAGTTAGAGAGAAATTGCAATAGGTGGGATGGATCCAGTTTTTCTAAAAGTTTGATGGTTATGAAGGAGAAGTTACCAAATCCTTTACCCGACCATTTGATGGAGTGGAAGCAAAAATTGGAGACATTAAAATTATCCTGACATAATCAATTGTAGCGAAAGAAACAAGACTACTAATGAATGGAGAAATATGGTTCAAAAATATGAGAATAAAATAGAATGATTGGATACACTTCTTGAAAGCACCAAGTACGGACTTGTCTATTTTTAAGAAAGGTATTCCAGTCACAGTGTTAAAAGGAAAATGGTGAAATCTCTTGTTAGTCATTCCGAAATTTGTAACATGTGAAGGGATATTTGGAACAATGTTTTTCTACCATGTCAAGCTTATCATGCATTTTGTTGATGGATTTTGAAATCAATCTGCCTTACTTCCTACTTCAAAGTTTAAATAAAATGTCATTCAACATATAGAGAGAATCAAGGTCCATCGATAACTCTCTATACCATAATGGACTCATTAAGATTCTGATAAACACACATTTGCAAACTCAAGGAGATAATTGGCAGGATTTCTTAGTAAGAAATCACTTTATAGAAGATCCATAGAAAAAACCAAACAATAGGGTTAGAAGAAGTAGAATCAAATCAAACCCTAGCCCTGAAAAAGAAAGAGTCAAAAAGGAAATCCAAGAGCAGAATGTGACTGAAACTCCAGGACCCATTCAAATACAATACTCCACTATCCCAATATCTTAAAAAATTAAATAGAAGGATGAGAAATAGAACCTTAGAAGGAAGAAAGCTAGCCCAAGATAGCAAGTACCTGAAGAAAAGAAGAAAATAGAGGATAACATAGAAAAAAAGGCAAAACATTGGAAGCTCAAAGTTAAAATTAAGGGGAAGCGAAAGGATTTCGAAAATTTCAAATACTCAGTCATCGGGGATGATCGGCCTTGAAGCATAAGGGTATAATATGCCACCTCACATAGTCAACCCAATAAGACAAACTCCCGAAATTGATCAAGTCCAGTAAGAAATATATAACTATGTAGAATCTCTAGAGCAAAGACCATGGAAAAAGGAAAAAATTTCTCAGTATGAAATGAGAGAAACTTCAGCAATAAAACAAAATTCAGAACAAGAACACATAATTGAAGAAAATATAAAACAAGACATATATGAGTTGGAGGTTCTTAACAAATATTTAATTCGGGAAAAGGAAGCAGGAAAGGTTCAAAATGAGATACTTAGAACTCAAAATGACAATATACTTCTACACCTCTGTCATTCATACAAAAAGAATAAAAAAAAATTAAATTTCAAAATAATTTTCTTAAAAACAGGGTCATAAGATTACAAGGCATAATTCTAATGAAGAAACCAAGGACCATGTTTGGCATTGAAAAGAATAAAGAGAGTACTAGCTTGGATGTACTGGCACATGCCTCAGAAATCATTCACTAAAGGAGGAAGGAAGAACTAGTTTTTGAAATTTTGGTGCATGAGGATATGCAAAAGATTTGGTGTGGGGGAATGTTGAAGTCTGGAATTGTTTCTTCTTTACTATCCTTTTTTCCCTCTTATTTCATCTTATTTCACCTTCTTGTCACCATTTTGTAGCAAACACAACATGTTTATGGTGAATGACAACTCTTAAGAAGGTATTCATCATCCATAATTAGAATTTATTCTTCTTAATGAATTATGATGAAAATATTCTTACAATTACGGGCTTACAAACATTCTACAACTAATATTTGTTTCCACAACATAATCCATTGTTAGATAGGTTGTAGCACTCCAGTAAAAGGAAAAATACTACCAAAAGGTGACAAATGGCTTCTAGATGGATAACCACCTACTGGCATCACTTGGCAAGCTAAGTGGGTTAAAGAAACCTTAAAGTCAAAGGCAAGTGTGTAGCAATCAAACATAGGTAGTGTAGATAGCGAAGAAATAACAAACATCAAGCGAGCGATACTAAAGATTGGATTAGCTATCAAGATTGTAGATCGAGATAAAACCTCCTATGACTTTGTTTTTCAATAGAAAGTCATAAAGAGATTGAAATCTAAGATAAATCATTCTCGTAGGTGTCGAAATGATTCATAGCATATCGGCTTAAAACTCTTTCAAAGTCATTTTATAATTTGTATAAATGTTGTAAGTGGGACAAGAGACATAAGGTTATTATTACTCAATTTATATTTCTTTTGTGGAGAAAACTGATACTCTGTTTTATGATACAAATCACTATTTTTTTTCAAATGCGTGTGTGAAGAAGAATTTGAGCACTAATCAAACATGCACTCTCAGAGGTCCCCCCTGCGAGCTATGAGGTCTTATTCATAAGGTTTTGTTTTGTTTCTTGCATTAGCATTTCTTTTAAGAATTTGTTTTCCATTATAGTTACATTTCTAATTGTTTTCATTTGGTTGCAGAGTACTCATAAACAAAAAAGCATTAAAAATATTTCAGTTATTGAATGCATCTTCTTTCCAGCACTTGATCATTTCATAGTTTAAATTGATTTCCTAATTGCTAATGAAACACTCTTTAGAGGATAAATACGCACACAAGTAACCATTCTCAAAGTTGTGAATATTTTCATTTCATTTTCTGTAAGTGGATCTTTTTATGGCAATTTCTTCTTCATGCAATTAATCTAGGATTTCTTTACTACAATCTAGCATAAAAGTTTCCTTTTTTTTCAATACAGTGTAGAATGCTTTGAATTCTACAAAATAGAATTAGATTGTCTCTTCCATGAAATTTGTCTTTCCAAAATTTTACTTTCATAGCAGGGAGTTTTGAATTCTGCAACTTAAGGCATATTTTCAATTTCTACAAAGAATAGGTTTTCAATTCAATTAATTAGGATTTAATATAACTTTAGAATGAAATATCATGTGTTTAATTTCTCTCCAATTTGTATCCATACTTAGAACTAGTTTCATTTCAAGAATCAATTAGTTCACAAGAAGAATCCTGGCATATATAGTGCACATACATTTCACAAGTACACAAATCCTGGTTGACAATTAATAAAGTAAATTAAAAACAATTAATTTACCAAACATTCATAAAATGATTTAAAATATTTCAATACATCCATTATTCAATACACAATTCCCATTATGCCACAATCAAAACTTGTCCAGCAAAAATTACGTGAAGTCCATCCAAACTTAGAACCCTAGATCAAGGTCGAGTTGAACAAACTATTAAAGGACAAAATCATCTTCCCTGTGAGACACTCCAAATGGGTTTCCAACTTATTCCCTGGTAGGAAGAAGAATGGTGACATTTGATTATGTATTGATTTCAGAAACCTGAATAAGGCTTCCGAAAAAAGACAATTTTCCACTTCCTCCTATGGAAAAAATTCTTCAAGATGTGTCTGGATTTGAAATGTTATCCTTTCTTGATGTATTTTTTGGTTACAACCAAATTCAAGTACACCCCAATGATAGGCTCAAAAAAAATTCAAAACTAAGTGGGGTACATATGCATATCAGAAGATGCCTTTTGGGCTTATCAATGCAGGTGCAACTTTCCAAAGGGCAATGGACATAGCTTTTAGGGGGTTGATAAATAAATATGTCATTGTCTGCCTTGACGATATCACCATCTAATGAAAGAAGTGATCAGATCACATACACCATTTAGAAAACAAAAACAAAAAAAACAAAAAATGAAAGATGTCGAAGGTATGGAATTTAATTGAATCCAAAAAAATCATTCTTTGCACTCACTGGTGGTAAATTACTAGGGTCCATTGTGTCAAAATGGGTATTACAATTTATCCTAATAGAATTAAAACTATATCATACATTTCATTTCCTCATATCAAAAAATCCATGCAATCTTTCTCACAACAAATCAATTTCGTAAGAAGGTCCATCCCTATTTTCACTCAGATTGTCCTACCTTTACAAAAAAAAATTAAGAAAGATAATACTTTTAAGTGGAATAGTCTTGAAAAGAATATTTTTAATTCTATTAAACAATCTATCATAGATTCTTATACTCTTCTTTCTTTGAAATATGACAAAGAATTTATTTTCTACACTTTCGCATCTGATCTATCTTATGCAATTGTACTAACACAAATAAATGATCAAAATGTTGAAGTGTCGGTTGCTTTTCATTGTTCTAGTTTTCAAGGATCAAAACTCAAATACTCTAACATTGAGAAACAAGCCTATGTTGTATTCAAAACCATTAAACATTTTAGGAATTTCTTGATTAAATCCCATACCAAAGTTATTGTTCCATTTTCTTTAGTTCAAAATTTGTTGTACAAAAATATGATCTTGAAATTAAACCAGCTAATATTATGTGTCGTCAAGAATTATGCAAGCTAACGACTCAAACAATTGAATCTAACTCTGATGATGTGATTGATGAATAGGATGTTCATGAAATACAACACGTATACTCTGATCTTGATTCACAATATGTTGATTTGATATATTATTTGACTCATGGTACTGCACCTTTGCATTTAGATAATAATAAAAAGTGTGCTTTGAGATTAAAGCTAATCAATATCGACTAATTAATGGTGTTTTATTTTGAAATAATTATGATTCATCTTTGCTTTGTTGTTTTAAAAAGTCATATGTTAACAAGATTTTGCAAGAAATTCATGATGGACCGGCTAGTAGTCATTTTGGTGGTGACACAACTGCTCAGAAAATTTTACTTGCAAGTTAATATTGGCTGACCTTATTCAAAGATACACATGATTATGTACGAAAATGAAATATTTTTCAAACATCAGCACGAAGAATCAAAAGACCAGCACTTTTGTTACAAACTGTCATCATTGATCAACCTTTTGAACAATGGGGACTCAATGTCATTGATAAGATCATTCCAAAATCATCTAAGAAGCACAAATTTATTCTTACTACAGTTGATATATTTACGAAATGGGTGGAAGCCATACCATTGAAATCTATTTCATTTGATCAAGTTATTTATTTTATTGAAAAAAATATTATTATTAGGTTTGGCCTCCTAAGCATTTTACTTTTTGATAATCCTAATTACTTTTCTTCTGCTCCACTTACAGTATTTTCAATACAAAAAGTTATTAAACTTAAATATTTTGCTAACTATTATCTCCAGGGTAACATTTTAGCAGAATCCACTAATAAAAACCTTTTAAAACTCATTAAAAAGATTGTTGATGACAACCAAAAGAATTGGTGTAAAGCTATTATTAACGCCTTATGGGATGACAAGATAACACATAAAGCCTCAATAATAACTTCTCCTTATTTCTCGGTTCATGGTAAAGAAGTTGTATTACCCCCAAACATTACTTTATCATCGATATCCCTATTTTCAATCCAGGAAGAACCATGTTCTAGCTTAAAACATAGACAAGCCCAAATATTTAAACTAGAAGAATCTAGAGACGAAGCCAATCAAACTTTTAATAATCATCAGAAACTTGTCAAACAATGGTTCGATAGTAATTTTGTAAGAAATAAAAGTTTGATGTTGGAGAATTAGTCTTGAAATGGGGCAAAGCCCATGAAGACAAAGGAAAGCACACAAAAATTTAAAATTTGTTGCTTGGATTGTTTCAAGTTGCTAAAAAAATAAGCCCATCTACTTTCATCCTTCAAACTCTAGATGGAATAGAGGAAAACTTACCATGAATGGGAAAATCCTTAAAAAACACTTTTCTTAAAGTTTGACAACTATCTTATAAATATGTAAATAACCATTTATATATCTGGTGTGCTGGTTGTTTTGCTATAATAATTGTGATGTAATATCTCTTTCATATTGGATCTTATTTTAAGGATGTATATGAGTTGTAATATTATGACATGTTTTTATTCATGACTAACTATTTGTGTTTCATTTATCTTTAATCAGAAAGTGATCCTTAGAGGATACTTTGCACTCTACTCTTTTGATTGTAATTGCTAATTTGTTCTCACATTTAAAAGCAAATCATGAGATGAAAAGAAAAATTGAATTCCATCATATGTTTTGATTTTAACTACTTTCTTTATCACCCAGCGTCTTATATGCCATTGTTTTATAAATAATCTTTATTGATGTATCTAAAAGTGTCTCTTTAAAGATAAAACAATAAGAATTCTTGGGAATTGTATGTAAACCCGTCAGAGTACTGAACAGGCTTGCTAGCAGCAGGTAAATACATACATGATACAAAGGCAACTTCGTCGGGGTACTGAATAGGCATCCTAATAGCAAAGCAATGTAGGGTCCAGAAATTCAAATACAAATAAATGTATTTTATTGGTGATATGTGATGCTTAGTTAAATCTTAAGCATTTGTTTTCATCTAACGCTAAATGTTTCTTATATTCCAGGATTAAGGCAAGATGCAAAGTATCATTGAAGATATCACCCCTCATCATTTTAAAATGATCATAAATTTTTTGGCATGAAAATTTTGTAGTCATAAATTTTTCTTATTTGCTAACTTATAATTTTTCATTTTACAGAGTTTTAACTGGTTCACCTAGTTCGTCGCCAGTTGTTGTAGCTACAAAAATCCCTCCCTCCCCACTCCCATTTTTCACTTTGATATTATGATAATAAATGGGGACCCCTTTTTATTAATTTGCATCCCTTAGTTTTGATTTTCTTTTGGTTTGTTTCAATTTGTACATAAAGTTTGATTTTGTCGATATTATCTCTCATGAGTTATTGTATCACTCTCTTTTACATAACATTGCATGATGACATGTTGGTTATGGTCTCCTAAGGTGATGTGGCACCTTTAGTTGCCACATCACCTCACTCTTTGTGTTTGGTATTGTTTGTTGACATATTTCCCTCTCGCTTGGCACATTTGCATTAAAAAAAAGGGTGAATCTTCAACAAAATTTGTAATTTATATGGTAAATAAAACCAAATATAAATAATTATTATTTGTGTTGATGCTTTTATGTTGTGATATAATATGCAAAGTGTGTAATATAGTGTATATATATAAATTACAATATTAATATTATAATAATATTATATTAATATATATGTGTATCAAATTTATTATATTTCCATATAGTAGATTATACATTCAATAATAACAGTGAATTATATATTATATATTCTAATATATGTAATTTAAGCGAATTGACTGTAGGCGTGAGAAGGTTGGGTTGATTATTGCAATGTTTGAGAGTGGGATTAACTATAGGTGTGAGAGGGTTGGGTTGAGAAGTTTCAATTACATAGTTTGTTTAAGGTGTAAGAGTTACAAAGATTGGTTGGGTTGATTATTGCAATGTTGAGAGTGGGATTTACTGTAGGCGTGAGAAGGTTGGGTTGAGAAATTTCAATTACATAATTTGTTTCTTTCTTTGTGTTTACAGTATACACTATATAACATTACATTTAATA
>APFE030730862.1:91104-139878 GCA_000404065.3 Pinus taeda
TATGTATTAAATGTAATGTTATATAGTGTATACTGTAAACACAAAGAAAGAAACAATTTATGTAATTGAAACTTCTCAACCCAACCCTCTCACACCTACAGTAAATCCCACTCTCAACATTGCAATAATCAACCCAACCAATCTTTGTAACTCTTACACCTTAAACAAACTATGTAATTGAAACTTCTCAACCCAACCCTCTCACACCTATAGTTAATCCCACTCTCAAACATTGCAATAATCAACCCAACCCTCTCACGCCTACAGTCAATCCCACTCTCAACATTGCCATAATCAACCTGGAAACGTTTGTAACTCTTACACCTTAACAACATAATAGAAACTTCTCAACTCACCCCACTCTCGACATTGCAATAATCAACCCAACCCTCTCACGCCTACAATCAATCCCACTCTCAACATTACAATAATCAACCCGGAAATGTTTGTAACTCTTATACCTTAACAACATAATAGAAACTTCTCAACCCAACCCTCTCACGCCAATCCCACTCTCAACATTGCAATAATCAACCCAAAAACGCCTACAACCAATTCCACTCTCGACATTGAAATAATCAACCCAAAAAAATTTGTAACTCTTACCCCTTAAAAAGGTAATAGAAACACTAATCCCACTCTCAACATTGAGATAATCAACCCAAAAATGTTTGTAACTCTTACCCTTAAGAAGGTAATAGAAAGACTATGAGATACATAACTCTTATTAGTTTCTTTTGTCTAATGCATATGGGAAAAACATTTGCATTAATAAACTCTATGTACCTTCACCACAACACAACGATCTAGTGACAGGCCCAACACCCTACATGCATTACTCGAAATAAGTTTTATCTAACACCATATATATATAACTGTGAAATATATTTCAGTCTGCACGTGGGATATTGCCCACGGGCACCCGAATATAATGTAATTTTCCTGCCACATCATATCAAATTCATCCACGTAATCGGCATGCAATTAATACAATCACATCGTCCTGATTTAATCGTTAATCAATACCTATGTGTTGACTCTCGTTCCACATTTTGTGTATTATGATTAAACTGAAATTTTAAAACATATCACCATGTCTGCCACCAAATCACATATCACCTCTTCAATGGATTATAACACAGGATCGTAAGGGAATAAGTTGGTTGTTAATTATTTCCCAAATATCGTGGGATTTCCCACCATTATCTCCAGAATCATAATGAATGTTTGATGATTCTTTTTGTAATTCACGAATGTTGAGAATTGGATAATTCAATGCTCTTTGTGTGTTTTGTGGCATGTGTTTAACACTAGCAATATGTCTGTTTACTAACATCTACAGGTTTTGGTGTAACGGAAATCGTGACTCCAACAAGTGGTATCAGAGCCAAAGGTCTTGAGTTCGAAACACACCTAGTTTACATTGGGGGGCAGATTGTTGGGAATTGGATAATTCAACGCTCCCATGTGTTTCGTGTCATGTACTTAACACTAGTGATATGTCTGTTTACTAACACCTGCAGGTTTTGGTGTAACAGCAATCGTGATTCCAACCACGATTCCATTGTTCATGTCATTTAAAAAAAAGAAAAATAGAAACTTAATGCAATAAGGATTTTAGCTACCTTTCCAATGAATTCACTAAACTTTCTGTTGCATAACTATTTTGTAGTTCGAAACTACGAAGACCAACATTATTCAGTTCTAGAAAAATGAAGATCTGCACTGTTATTGGTGAGTTGGTTAATTTGGTTTGGAAAAGAACGCTGAATATGCCAAATTGCTTGGGTGGCGCTTTATATGAACTATTGATAATTGGTTTAACAAAACCTCCTAGAGAGGTCGAACCTTGGTAGGGAAATAATTATATAAACCAGTTTCTTGTTCAGTCATTGGGGTTCAAAAAAATGTGCAGAAGAGTGATTATAGGCAATTTATTGTCATAATTTTTGTTTCTTAAGTTGGACCAAAGATTATTCCAAAAAATGTAGAGTATCTTTTCAATATGGTTTCTTAAGTTGGACCAGAGATTGATTTCCAAAAAATGTAGAGTATCTTTTCAATATTGTAAGGGGTAAATTGCTTTTAATTTTTATAAAATCGATTTTATTTTCATTATCATTGAAGCCTCTGGCCACTATCGACCAATCTTCGTAAGTGACATGATTATGTTAACATATGTATTTTGGTTATGTATATGAAGGACTAGAATCAACATTAATCACTATCAATGATTTGTAAATGTTAGTTTTAAAAAAAGTTTGTGTTGATTTTAACTTTGATCATCACTCATTCTCTTTTTTGTTTTTTTCTTTGTCCTTCATATATATATATATATATAACATATATGCCTTTAATGATATGTTTATAGACCTGCATATTTTTGGAAGGATTTTAACTATTTAAAATCATTTTTACTAGTTTTGCGGGTTGTTTTATAATGATTTTTGTTAACATTTAGATCTTCAAAATGGTATTTGCCTTCTTTCAGTCATGTACATGTCAGAATTCAACAAATGGACGAAATTTTAATTGATCTAAATATTCATTGTTCTCTATGCACATATATTTTATTGGTGATATGTGCATGGACGTTGCAGGTTGTTATCAACTCTTTTTGAATTATTTTACTAGAGCTTTCTAACTTGCAGGGAGAATATAAGCGACCTTTTGTTAGATTCGTACCTTGCAAATTTTTTATTATCTTGCGTTCATATACATGTTAGAATCATTTTATGGATCCATGTAGTATGTTCATTGGATTGTTGCAGGTAAAGTTAGTTTTTTATTTACTAATTGTGACAAGCTAGTTTTATTTGCAGTCATGATTTCCATTGTAATCTTTTGAATAACCTTTTGTCGGAAAATTTATTATACATCTCTCTTTTCCATGAACATAAGTTTATGCCTAGGATTGCACATAATCAACAGGAAAGTAGTGATAGATAGTTGCATTTAAATCAATATTAAATTAAACTATTTTTCTCATACTAGTTGAGTGTAAATATTTCCTCACTTTAAAACCAAGTCTCCATCTGTTGGAGCACCATATTGTCAATGGTTCAATGGTTCAATGGTTTTAATAATACCAATTAGGATTTCCAACAATGGCAAAGAGTTTAATTGGGACTCTAAACAAGCAACTCCTCACATGTTGAGCTAGGACACTTTCAGGCCTCAATAGGTTGGTATACTATGTTTCCTCTAAAGGAACTTGACCTTTTCTATTACTGCATTGTAACTTTGTAATCAGGTTTGAGGAGTAGGCTTATGAACCTGGTCTCATTTGGTCATGTTTGTTCCGACTGTGATAATGATTAGTATAATCATTCCTAGATGCACTGGATTGAGCATTATATTCTCTGGCTTTGGATGTATTATGGATTTTGGGTTATCTTGGTTTTCTAGTATACTAGATGGATCTGAATGACAACCTTTGTAATCCCTTATTTCTAATGAAATATAAGTTCAATTTACAAACAAAACAAAAAATAGAGATGTTCAAAATTTTATTCCAAAGTACACATATTACAAAAGTACATATATATATATATATATATATATATATATATATATATATATATATATATATATATATATATATATATATACATACACACTTCAATTTCTTTATCTATATATATATGTTTAGTCATATAAAACTATATGTTATAATATGGAAATTAAAATATTAATTACAAAAGTAAAATTATCTCTCTATATATAAATTTGATATAAAATTATGTTATTTAAAATAGAAAATGAAATATTTTATTTATGGTTGACACTGATTTTTTTTGCTATTAATATTTCCTTTTTAATTACCTCATGTCAACTTTGTATTACGAATGGAATAGATTTCACATCTCCTTCATAGTGGGTTGTAATCTCCATGTTGAGTGGTGAAGGAATTACACATCTCCCTCATACTAAAAAGTAGAAACCAACATGTATGGACACCCGCATTGAAATATTTTTTTTGTTATCAATAATTATGTTCAATATTGAAAGATCTTTTTGTTATTAACATTTTTTAATCTTTTAATGTCTTTATTATTTTATTTCTTTTAATATAACATTACATGACAACATCTCTCCACTTGTTAACCACCATGCCCTATACATGTACAAATGCATTATGCTAGTAATTTCCATAAGCACACTAGTGCTACTAATGACAACAAGAACACCATTTCTTCAACTTCACTTTTTCTTTAACAACACAATTACCATTATTGTTCATTCTATCATCATCGTTACAAGGCTTTATGTTGCATAAAAGGACATATGTGCATGTTATGTTACATATATGATATGCACTAGTGTTCTAAAAATATGTAATACACATTGGTGCCTTAAAAATATAATACACATCGATACTTTAAGATAATATAATATGCATTGGTGCATATTAATTATGGGCACATTAAAAGGAGGCTATGTTAGAACCTCCATCTATTTAAAATTTTTAATTGTAGTGAACATATGTTAAACCTCCACTAAAACCTTTGTTGCCAATGCTAGTTTTGCCCAACCTTGTAATATTAAAAACCTTTGCAAGGCCTCTACTAGGTAGTATTTTCCTTAACATAAATATGTAACAAATGAATGTGTGTATGATAAGATTTAGCACCATGTTCTTCAAAATAAAACCTTGGGATCTCACAAGAGAAATCAAGATGTCTCTCTTCTTCATGTCTTCTCTTAAGGTTTCCTCATGAACTAAACATCCTACTCCCTACAAGACAAGTACAAAGAATATAATACAATGATTATATAAAATGACTCTCTCCTTCCTCTATTTATATAAAAGGTAAGGGAGGTCAATGATATAAAGTGGGTACACTCCTCTACAAGCAACCTATCTCTACACAAGTAGGCTCACAAGTAGAGCACTCCCTCGCCAAGTGACACATGTCAAGCTCCAAGTTGAAGAATATGTCCAATAAGCAAGGTTGCAAGGAATGAGTGCTCTAAGAGATGTGTCCAAGGTCCTCCTCCATAAGCCTCCAAGGTTTCAGTGCTCCTCCAAAGACACATTCTCATTTGGACCCATCACACCTTAGTAATCACTTATCCACCCCAAGCGTCCTTAAGTAAAAGTCTCCTTGTAAGCAACCAAGTGTGGGCATGCCGTCTAAGGTTCAATGATATCCTATAGAATACAAAACAATCGTCTTACAAAGAAAGACGTCCACAACCAAAAAAACACCTTCATGTATGCATCATGAAAAAAGTCACCAAACTCCACAATTTTTTAATGCTCCAGAGAAAAATGTAATACAAACATCCATATAAGTTTTATGGATAAAAAACAAGTCAACTTCATTAATTTTATCCATTACAAAACAACCAATAATCATCCATATCACATGAATAATCCCATACATGTAAACACTTAAAATAAGCCAAAAACTAACACAAGAAACATCTCTAACAAAAGTAAAAATTTCGTATTATGCAAAACAACAGACATTTACAACACCATTTAAACTTATAAAGATAATCAATGTATTATTTTTCAAACTAATAAAGTAAATTTATAATATTATTGGATAAATGACATGTATTGTTATGGGTGTGAAACGCAACATTCCTGTAAAAAAATTTCTTGTAAGTCAAGGGGCACGAATCTTAAAGGACTAGCTCAAGACGTGATTATTCGAAGGCTCCAACATGAATTTCCTGAAATAGGCACAGGCCACCATGCCACACCAATATTTGGCTTGTAGGTATCGAGCGCCAGCAGGCACACCCAACACAATCACATCGAGCCAGGGCAAATGAACCAGTGGACAGGGGGTGACGGCAGAGATACACGCTGCCCGGATCTGATGGAAAAGATGCCTACTCATCCAACAGCCCAGGACATCCTACACCGCCAAGTTGTGCAGAGGTTAACGTGCACAGGGGGTGTGGAGAAGCCATGTGTCGGCACCGCGGGCTCTTTCCATATCTTTGGCGGTTTCAAAAGATTACTCCAACCCACGCGGAAATTTGACATATGTCCCTCACTACGTCAGCCTCCATGTCCCATTACCACTCTGCGCCATCTCGTCACCACCACCCTGTCAACCTCCATGTGGACCCCTCGTACACCCAACTACCACCTCCATGTCACTCCCCTGTAATCCACCATGTAATCGGTACGTCCCACTAGCCATCAACAATGTGGCCCGACCCCACTTTCTGGCTGACATCAGCCCGACGTCACCTGAGCCTAGGTGGACTTGCACACCTACAGATCAGACGGTTAAGGAGGATTTGCATCAAATGTCCCTGATGATCTTGCATCAAGCAGTTGTGAGAATGATAACATCACAAAGGCGTTCATCCAATGCTGCGTATCACACCTTAGATGGCCTCGTACTCAACCTAAATAACGGTCGGTTTTTCAGTCGTGCGGAGCATGAAACATGTTCTCCAGATCAGCTCCACCCATTTCCTAACTACCTGCTATGAAACACATCGTGTGAGCTGAGTCATCATGCCCCATTAGCAAGCCACAAGGCTAGTCTCATGCCCTGTTGACGTTAACATGACGACATCGGACCTTCCCGCCCAAGAAAGTGTACACACGTGGCAGGCCTTGATGGTTATAAAAACATGTTAAGGGGGCTCATTTTAGGAATTTTTCATTTAGTCCATCTCTCGTGCATGCAACCTCTAAAATTGCCTATTCAGTGAATTTCAAGTGCAAACCCTACAAATTCAGTTGCGACTCAAACATGTCCCACAATTATTCTTACCAAGGACCTTACCTCTCAAAATTCAAACAATCTTGTCATCTTAAACCCCGGTTTCGCTTGGTAAAGAGAAGTGCACTCCTTTTCGAGAGAAACCCCTCTTTAGAATGAAAATCCCTGTAATCACCAAGAATTAGACTCCTTTGGTGTAAAATTAAGCTAAGATCTTCTCCATACCAACTAAATTGTGTCATTAAGGCCTGAAACTCACCTCCCTTAAATCTCATTGTCACCCTTGGGCGTGAGGTCTGAAAATTGCGGTCATTGTCTGCTCCAATTTCACTGAGACACATGGTGTCATGATATTTTCTCATTTGAAGGCACCAAGTATGATCTGTCAAATGGATTCTTCTTTTTCTACAAAGGATTGTGCAGACACAAAAGGAAAAGGTGAAGAAGCATGTTGGCTCATTGTAGGCACCAGTGCCCAAGGTGCTCTCATGTCAACTCATGAATTAAGAAAAATTTTCCATAGCTTAGTTGAATAGATGGACTCATGGACCATACGGGAGGATTTTGAAGCAATGTAGTGTTCATCTCCAAAGATAAGCTAGAAGTTGGTAGCAACAAAAGCAGAGCTTCGCCAAGCAAAAGAGTATATCAAGAAGTTAGAAACTCAATCATTTCTTAAGGAGAGGGAGAATGCTAATAAGATGTCTTTCCAAATAGCTAAGAAGTGTGTTTAGGAAAAGATCACAAGGCTAGTAAATAAGCACTGGGAGCACTTCGAGTTAATGCAGGAGAATATCAAGATGGTCAATGCAGCCCATAAAGAAGCTTAAATGCTTGGACAGAAAATTAGGAAGACCTCGTGCAAAGTAGGATTAGTCATAAATTTTATTAACCTTATGACCAAAGAACAAGTCAGGAAAGCAAACCTTGACTACATCCATTTGGTAGTCAGAGCATGTCAGCTCGAGAAAAAAATTAAGACGATATCATAGATAGAAGAGAGAGTAGGAAACAATTAAGGTGATATCATAGATAGAACAAAGAGTAGGAAACATCTTGAAATAGATAGAAGAGTTCAAAGGAAATTATGGAGAATTAGGCAAGAATAATTTTTCGTCGTTCTTTAATGACTAAGAAAACATGTTCACCAAGGAGACTTTTATGGATGGTTTGAGAGCTATTAAGGAGAATCAAAGTGACCTTTAAGGAGGGGATTGTGTCTCACAAGAGAAAGGCATTATGAGCTTGTACAAGGAGAATTTTGAACTTCTATTCATGCTAAAGGAGATTTTGAAAGGACAAGGAAGAGTTAACGATCAACATATTATGGCTATGGAGATGCAAATAGCCAATGCATGGCTAGGTGATGTACCAACAAAGGAAGAATGGAACAACATACTGGAAGTGTATAGGTTAGCCATTCGAGGAGAGTTTGCATTGGAGCCGAAGAAGACTTCAGTGGAGGGAATGCCAAAGCTTAGAGCCACCACTTCAAATGTAAATGCAACATTGATATCAACCTCATCATTTGTGTCACTAGGAGGGGCACTGCCACCATCAACACTCCCACCAGCACTAACGGTAGCGAGCCCACTTTAACACCCAACGGATTATAGGGCCTAGCCTAGGAAGTGCCCAAGGGATAGAAGGAAGGAAGTGACCAACCAAGAGAGAGATAGAAGCTATCAAAGCCAAATTAGAAGAGGCCTACTCCATAGTTAGCTGGTCTTTCAAGAAAATTCTACAAGTTAGTTAGAGTATAGATGGCAGTTTTGTAACAAATTTTGGGTGTTTTTTCATATACCACTAATGGTTTAGGATAGGGTCCCAGTTCCTAAGTGCCTATATATAGGCCTCATTTTGAAATGTAAATGGGGAGAGAAAACTTGATTGTAGGGGAAACTCTGCCAAAATTTTTGGCAAATTGTTGGGATGTCTTAAAGCAATCTTAGGGATGAATTATGAAGTAACTCTTGGGCTATTTGTATTTTCTTATAATGTATGTTTCATACCCATCTTATGTTTTGAAGTTTACCACCAATTAAATACAAGTTTATGTAATTTCCATGGCAGTTTGAGTTGTAAACCTGATTTGTTGTGTAAATTGTGTAGAATTGTATGAGAGTTAGTAACTAGAATGAATTTTGGAATCAATATGACGGTTTGTTTCAATTTTACAAGATATATCAAGTTAGTTTGAAGAGTATCTTGACTTTCTTGATATTTCTTACAAGGGTTTTGCAAGAAAATGGTAAATTTCAAAATTTTGTGTTTTCTAATGGTTAAATTCTTAATTGCTCAGTTGTCCTTTGGGTCATAGTTGGTTTAAAGGAATTATTAATTGCTCCTTTAAATTAGGTAAGGCCTCATTCTCCATATTTCACCCATATTTTACATTTTCAACCTCTTATGTCAAACCTAGGGGTTCTGAATGTTCCTACTTAATATCAGTGGAAATGCAACCCAACAAATGCATTTAATATTTGGTGGATTTCCCTCAACCTTGAATCACAAACAAATTTCAAAACTCAACAAAAACTTAAGTTGAATTTGAAAAACACTCAAACATATTTTAAGTACTTTCTTTCAAGAACATGTCATGAATGTTAAATAGGAATGACGAACTGATTTCTTGAAATACTTGTGATTTTCATTATGTTGGATTTATTTGTTCACATTAGACTACATAAGTACTTACATCTACACTAAGATTTTAATTTGATGGCTGTGATGAAATTCTTCGTGTAATCTTATTTTATTGTGACAATTATAGGGAAAATTATATGCATACATATTGGAAATCAAATTAATTTTGTCAAAATAACTTAGTTCAAGTTTGAATTACATAGTCATTAACAACAACAAATTTACAATAACAATTTAAATACATGATTTTATTTTCTTGAATTTGAGTCATCCTATCTTTGGCCATGTTTACATCATGGAACATGAACTATGATATTGAAGTCAAAAGGCTCCAAAATAAAATGAATAAAATTTAAAATCACAGATGGCCACACACTCATATTTAACTAGAATCTTTTGAGAACAAAGTAGCAAATAGGATCACACTTATATGTTCCCAGGCTCTACACTATAGCATAGCGCAATGTGACTCTGGGGTCCCAACATCTCGTGGCGCCATTATCAAGGATGATTTGAATTGATTCCCTAGGAATAATGACATATATTCAAACCTTTGCAGTGGACAAAGTTTGAACTCATTAATTGTGCATTCCACCTGGCAACTCCACTGTCTGAATTCCTCATTTCATGTCAATCACATTCCAGTTTTCCTACTCACCACACACTACAATAAACAACTGACTAGTGTGAATCCCATTGTACATACTTTGTTTACCATACACATTTGTATCGATCTTATTTCGATCATTTTAACATCCACTTCCTCACCACACACATTCACACTCTAACTTCGTCAAGAAGACACACCCAGAGTAATCCAAAGTAGAATTTAACACCTCCCTTCTTCGACCCTGAGTGTTTTGTTTATGCCTTGAACCAGTCTAACAAAACATTTAGGGTGGAACCCTTAGGGAGTCAAACAATTGGTATCCCATCTCCACCTCTAGTGATAGTGATTGTGCAATGCCCTTGTTTTGAGGTTGTTCATACAAACACCATCCCTTTACATATAACACTTGAGCATCATGATTCACTTAGCACTAGACATAAATATGATAAGGCAACTCCACAAACTGCCGAGAAAACCAAAACTTCAATATCATTTGTTGCTAGGGATGTGATTCTACAACACATTATGGTTAGACAAGGTCAATTCTGCAATCAACCTAACCAAGTTAATTAACGGTTGGCTTGGGTGGCAACATGATATGCCCCGTTGGCTTTGCTCAGGTACTACATGACATGCCTAAACATTACTTAAAGTTGCTACCTAGGTTCATTGGCAAAAAGACAGAGAACACTGAAGAACATATCAGCACGTTCCAAGATTTCACCAACAACTACATGGTTGTAGATGAGGATGTTTTCATGAGTTTTTCATACAAACCCTCGAGGAGACGTGAAAATGGTTATGCACCCTTCCTACTAATTTATTACACTCTTGGGATGATCTGGAAAGGACATACCACACCCAGTGAGGTGAGATAAATTATTTTCAGTTCTATCTCACAAAATTTATGTATTAAAGAAAAAGTTGTCTGAAACTGTAGAAGAATTCACCAAGAGATTCAATAAGCTATACAACAAGATCCCCATTGAGATTAAACCCACTCCAATTGCTTCCATGGTGAACTATGCAACTACTTTCAAGCCGTATTTCTATGTTATGCTAAAAAAAAGCTAACCTAAGAAATTATCTAACATGCAATTTGACGTGGCCGAGATAGAAGGAAATCTAATTGCAGAAAGAAAATTGAGACAAGCATAAACAATGAATGAGAACCATGACCCAAAAAGGGAGAGAGGAGGAAACTGAGACAAAAGAAAAAATAAAATAATGGAAGAACCTAACCATCCTTCTTATCATAAGGACCCATTTTAATAAAATATCAAGGAAATGAATTGATTGATTAGAAACCTATCAAAAAAAATTACTAAGCTTGAAGTTGAAGGACCGAGCAAGAATTCTAAACAACCTCCTCATAACCCCCATTTCTTCCACAAGTCATTCCATCCACAACCAATGAATAGGGACAAAAGTCCTAAATAACAACCCATACAACCTCCTATAAGAAGAGATCTCAACTTACAATCTGACGAATACCTTGATGAGTATATGCAGGACAAGGACATAAACTGGGTAGGAGATCAAAATCCCACCTTCTACATCATCAAAGATGACTACACACATTCTCTTTCGACAGAAGAAAATTATGCATCATATGATTCTGAGGGGTATGAAGATTATGAGATCTCACGATCCCAATATTAGAAGATTATTGAATCTGTTAGGGAAGAAATCAAAAGGAATTATGACCTGTGACCTAGGACAAGAAGACCCTTTGGTATGATTCATCGGAACAAACCAAACAAGCTTGTAGCATCATCACCTGATCCTAAACCAACTCAAAGTGACAGTCTCCCACCTTTCATACCCTTGAAGAGAATACAAGAGATGTCAGTTAATAAGAGAAAGAATACCCAAGATCAAAACCTGAGCTCCACTCAGAACTGGAGAGACTAAAGGATCTTATTCCTTCACCTCCACTAATTACCCACCCAATTAAAGAGGCTGAGCGAAGCTTAGTCCCTCTTTTCTTTTCAATCTTAAGAAAGAGTTGAGAAAGATCAAAGTTCTTGTTCCTTTATTGTAATTAGCAAAAAACCTGACCTACCAATTGCTAATACAGAAACTCGTGAACCCTTCCAAACAAATCATCCAAAATTACACTAATCATACAAGAAGACTACCATCATGTGGATTGTAGACCTCACGTGGAAGAACAAGACAATGATAGTCCTCCCTTCTACATCACCTTGAATTTTCATTATAAACTACTGCAAAATTGTGTGCTCGATTTAGGAGTGTCTCACAATCTTATGCTCATGTCTGTCATGGTAGAATTAGGATTTGACATTACTAAGCCATATCATGATCTTTACTCATTCGATTCCAGGAGAGTGAAATATCTTCTCCTTATCAAATATTTAGTGGTTTCCCTCACCTAGATACCAAACAAGAGTTTAGTCATGGATATATTAGTGGTCGATATCCCTACCTCATATGGCATGCTACTTTTGAGATCATGGTCCGATAAACTAGGAGGAACTCTCCAAATGGACCTTTCATACGCCACCATACCTATTTTTTGAGGATAGGAAATAAGACTATACCAAGAAGCCAAATTTTTGTATGTCATTAGTGACGTGAAGAAGTCCAAGAATATACCAATTAATGCTACAGAAGAATCGGTGGGTTGTTATAGCCTATCAGTTAGCCCTGAGTTCATAATTGAGACAAAATCTAGCCTCATCGAACAAGAATAGACATACAGATTGGGGTAAATCTAGAAATTGTTCTTTGATAGGGCATGTTCCCAAGAAGGGGCAGGAGAGGGAGTGATTCTAATACCGCCCATGGGACAAAATATTCCATTATCTTATAAACTAGAATTTGATGCCACCAACAATGTAGTTGAATACGAAGAATTAATTTTAGTACTAGAGACGACCTGTAAAATGGGGGTAAATAACCTTGGAACATTTGGGGATTCGAAGTTAGTAGTCCTACAAGTGAGAAATGTCTACACCACTAAACAACTGCGTATGAAATCATATAGAAACTTTTTGTTGGATATTATTGAGAATTATTTTGATGCTTTTAACATTATAGTTGTGCTCAGGGAAGCTAATCAACTTGCATATGCTTTAGCAATCACAAAAAGTACTTTTAGACCACCTCATGAACCAAAGTTGAAATATGAAGTGGAAATATGATATGGACCTTTTGTTTCAGACAATGTCAAATAGTGGCAAGTTTTTTAGGACAAGCAACAGCTAAGAAGGTTCCTAGAGATGGTGGATGAGTTTTCAACCATCAACATTGACTCTAATGATGAAACATCGTAGGATGACCAAGAAGAATAATGTGTCCAAAATGATAGTAACAAACTCCTTAATCAAATCAGATGCCATGAGGTAATTCAACTCAAGAAAAAATTCATTCCCAAGGGACTAGTTCCTCTCTAGAAAATTTGTGATAAGAATGATGTGCCTACCAAGCCATTTTTTAGGCTGATGGATGAAAATGTCGAGGAACATAACCTCGGTACATAAGAGAATCCGCAAAAAAGTAAAACTTTCTAAGTCTTTTCCACTTAAAAAGAGTTACTTCAAGTTGTTTAAACTATTTAAATATGTTTTTGCATGGATTTACGAAGATTTGAAAACTTATGACACCTTTATTATCATTGAAAGACAATGCTAAGCCTTTTGTGTAGAAACTCAGGAGGTTCAACCCCATTTTGTTTCCAACAATAGATAGGAAATCAAAAAGTTGTTGGATAGGAATATTATTGTCCCACTGAGATATTCTCAATGGGTAACTAATTTTGTATCTGTGTGGACACCAGAAACCTGAATCGATGTTCACTAAAAGACAATTATCCCCTCCCTAAGATGGACCACTTGTTGCAAAATGTTATAGGAGCATCCAAAATATCAATGATGTATGGGCTTTTAGGTTACAATCAAAGAGTGATGCACTCAGAAGAAAAATATAAAACTACATTCACAACACCATAGGGTGCCTTCATGTACAATAAAATTCCTTATGGGTTGATGAATGCATGAGCTACCTTTCAAAGGGCTATGGACATCGCATTCATGGGAGAGAGAGATTGGTTCATATTTATCTATCTGTATGTAATGACTATTTTCTCAAATAAAATGATGATCATTTGGAGCACCTGAGACAAACTTTCCTTAAATGAAGAAAAATTGGTCTATCATTAAATCCCAAGAAGTCATTCTTTTCATTGCAAGAAGTGAATTTTTTGGGACATATCATCTCAAAGGAAGGTGTTAGAATTGACCCATAGAAATTAGAGGCCATCACAAAGATTGGTCTTCCATTAAATAATAAAAAATCCTAATGCTTTTTGGGTAAGATCATTTTCTATGCAGATGTATAGCAAATTTTGTAGAACTCTTGAAGCATATAACAAACATGCTCAGAAAGAACAACGAGGTTAGGTGGAATCTAGAAGCATGAGAATTTTTTGATAAAATCAAGAAGGCCATCATGGAAGCTCCAGTCTTAGCAAGTCCTGATTTTTCGAAGGAATTTTAAATTTTATCCTTTATACCTGTGCATACAAACATGATCGTTTTGTTGGAAAAGAATGAAGAAGGGTACGAGCAGCTTGTAGCATTTTTTAGTCATGCCTTGAGAGATGCAGAGATAAAATACATCATTCTAGAAAATAAGGCTTATGCTATGGTGAAGGCTTTCAAGGAGTATAGGGAATACATACTACACTCCAAAGTAACAGCGTATGTGTCATCTACAGCAGTAAAGGAAATACTTACCCAACCCATAGTGATGGGTGATGAGGCAAATGGATAACAAAGCTACAAGAATATGATTTGGAGATTAATCCGACCAAGTTCGCCAGGGGCCAACAGTTAGCTAAATTTATAATTGAGTCAAATAATGCTACGTTGGGGATGTGTACTAATGAAGATATTTGTAATATCTGAAGAGAGGAGAATCCACAAGAACCTCCTTCTTCAAAAGAAGAGAATCCACAAGAACCTCTTCATCTTATGAGAGAGAATCCATAAGAACCTTTCATTCCAATAGGAAGGAATCCACAAGAACCCTTCCCATCAGATGGAAGGAATCCACAAGAACCCTTCCCACCAAATGGAAGGAATCCACAAGAACCCTTTTTAAAGGACCTCTAAAATTTCCAAAACTATCTATGGTATCATGATATTATATTCTTCGTAGATAATTTGGATTGTCTACCTGAAGTTCCTAAGGCTAAATACAGGTCTTTGAAATTGAAGGAAATCAAGTACTACATTTTGGATAAAGGATTGTACTGGAAGGATCCTACCAACACTTTTCTTGTGTCACTAAAGGTCAAGTGTTAGATATCATCTCAAAATTCCATCAAGGCATATGTAGGGTACATCACGTTGGGAAGGTCACAACTTGTAAGGTCTTGAGAGAAAGATATTATTGGCCTTATTTGTTCAAAGATAAAAATTTTACTATTTGAGCTTGTCCAGAGTGTTAGATCTTTTCAAGGAAGTAGAAGCTTCAACCTTTACCACTAAAGGTGATCAAAATTCAAGCTCCTTTCTATCAATGGGGATTAGACTTCATTAGTGAAATACACCCAAATTCAAGCAAACAACACAAATACATTCTCATGGCCACTAACTACTTCACCACATGGGTAGAAGCCATTCCAACCCACAGGGCCAATGAGAAGGTGATCTTAGCCTTCCTAGAAGGTAACATTCTCTCTAGATTTGGATGTCCCAAAAGACTAGCCACAAATAATGCCCAGGCATTCAAGTCCTTTGGGGTGATGAAGTTATGTCAAGATTACAGTATATAATTGGTGCATTCCACAACATATTATCCTCAAGGAAATGGATGATTAGAATCATCAAACGAAAATTTGATAAGGATCATAAAGAGGTTGTTGGATAAGAATAAGAAGAATTGGGATGAAAATCTCAAATATGCTTTGTGGGCAGATAGAATCAGTACCAAATGAGCTATTGACACTTCACCTTATCATCTAGTGTAAGGCGCATATGTGGTTTTCCCTATGAATCACACTTTGCCAATAATGAAGCTAATACAATATGATGCACCAGATGTTATCCCAATGCAAAAGAGAATATATCAGATGATAGAGTTTCAATGATAGAGAGAAGAAGCCCTAATTAGAACTGAGGCCCACCAACAAAAGGTGAAATTTTTATTTGATAAAAGGGCTAAGGAACGTGACCCACAAGCTAGAGATCTCATACTGAAATGGGACTTAATCTAAGATGATAAAGGAAAGCATGGAAAGTTTGATAATCTATGGATCAACTTGTTTCGAATACAGGAAGCTCTTAATAATACTACCTACCAATTGGAGACACTCTATGGAGACTTCCTCAGGAACCCTATCAATTCTAAGTTCTTGAAAATATTCTTCACCCAAAAAAAACAAAAACAAAGAGTGATAAAAAAAAATCACATCTTATTCCTTGTTTGTTATGCACAATATTTGTAGTTTTTCAATAAGCCATAGGAAGAGGTAGGCATTTCTCTAGATAAATAGACTCCATAACCCAATGATGGAAGGAACTAGAACTGCAAGTTATCAACAAACCACAGGGGTCCGTTGTTCCCCATGGAGTTGATGTTTGTGCTAAATGCAACATCCCTGTAAAGAAGACTTGCAAGTCAAGAGGCATGAGTCTTAGAGGACCATCCCAAGAAGTGATCATATGAAGGTGCCAACATGAATTTCCTAAAACAGGTTCAGTCCATCACACCACACCAATATTTTTCTTATGGGCATCGGACACCAATGGGCATTCCCAACACAGGAAAACTAGGCCAGGGTAAACGAACCAGCAGGTGGGAGGCATCGGTGGAGATGCATGCTGCCCAAATTTGAGTGCAGAGATGTTCGCTCACCAAACGATATAGGGCATCCTATTCTTCCAAGTTGTGTGGAAGTTAACGCACAAAGGTGGTGTGGAGAAGCCACATGTCTACACTATAGGCTCTCTACATACATTCATCAGTTTCAAAATTCAACACCTAACCCACGCGAAAAGCCAACGAGTGTCCCCTACTATGTCATCCTCCATGTCCCACCACTAGTCCATGTCATCCCATCAACAACACCCTATCAACCCCCATGTGGACCCCCGGTACACCCACATACCACCTATGTGTCACCAACCACATCACTACCATGTCATCCGCCATGTCATCAGTACGTTCGACTAGAAATCACCCACATGGCCCGACCCTACTTTCTAGCTCACATCAACCTGACATCACCTAAGCCCAGGCAGACTTGCATACCTGCAAATGAGATGGTTAAGAAGGCTTGGCATCAAACAGTGTGGATGATGCTGGAGGATTTGTAAGCATGATAACATCGCAAAGGCATATGACCAATATTATGTGTCACCCCTTAGCATGGCTCACAGTCAATTAAAATTTCAATTGTTGATTTTTCAGTCGTACGAAGGATAACACATATTATCCACGTCAACTCCACTCGTCGCCCAACCACCTTCAATGAAGCACATCATGTATGATTAGTCATCATGCACCATTAGCAAATCATGTGGCTATCCCCATGTGACCTGAAAATGAAAATTGATCATCCTCTAAAACTTTGCAAGATAAATTTGGGTCTTCAAATGTTAACTTAGCTTGTAACTTTTCCAACTGTGAATAGTTAAGTTTTCGATGAACTTAAAGATGAAACAAAATCATATGCAATCCAACATGGTGAAAATGAAAAACCATGTGATAACGAATTTCACCCCTCCTGGCCTACATCTCTGGGCCCTGCTCCAATTGCTTGGTCACTTGATTGATCTCAACAAAAAAAAGAGTACAATACAAATCTTTGAATCATAGAGTATGTTATCGGGAAATCTAGTGTCTATGCAGAACTGCTAGTCCCACTACGACAGGTAGCTATCTTAGAAACAAACAGATTAAAGTTACTTTCGCTTTCCTTTACGAGAAGTAGATAGGAGAGGAGCAAAGAATACCAACCTCAATCTTTCGCTTGGTTCTCTGCTTGTTCCTTCTCCCCTTTGATAGATCTTTGCGGCTTCTCCCTTGAACACTCCACTTCAAAGAGTACACTGTAAATTCAAAGCAGTATAATACCTTCAAAGTGCAGAGATCTTACAATCGTAAACAATAATAGGACCATATATATATTGACCACAACACAATGCATATATTAACAAACATACAAGAATGTGGAGGAAAACTTTAATAGCTTTATTGATATAGAGGTTAGAAGAGAGGATTACAACCCATTGATCTGACCTAGCATCATCCTCCCAGCATGAAAGCCCTTCTTCACCTCATGAAAAGCTTAGATCACCCCAACACTATGAATATTCCCCCCAGGAAACCAACAACACTTCCTTACAAGATACAAGATTCCAGCCTCTGGATCTTTGGGATGAGGGATCCATATATAGATGATTGTAGGGGGGTGAGTCAGCTTCTAGGATTTTGATTAGTGTCTTCTCTCTGACAGTCCTTGATTCCACTTGGAGATTGATGATCTCTTACTCATCCCTGGGCAAATTCAGAGAGGCAAGTGTCACAGGAGAAGTTTCTGGAAGATTCCATGATCATACACCTTGCAAACTGTCTCTGCCATTTGTCTACTCTCGCCCATCGTACCCTACAGAAGGGCTTTTCAGTATGCATCGCACTTTTTGCACTGAGCAGGTGAGATGCATCGCACCCTCTGCACTGAGCAGTCTGTATGGTCCAGTTTGACCAGTTCTGAGCAGTTTTCTGTGGAGAAATTCTGGGAGATAATGTAATCAGCTGACCTTGTTCCTTTAGGGCATGAAACAACACTTTTAGGGACTCAGAATCCCTTGGTTTATGGACATATATGATCGGGGTCGCGGTGCCCAAATATGTCTATAACAGAGTAAACCTCCTTCTAGAGTGGCACTTGTTTCTCCTACAAAGAAATGTTCTCCTTCAGAGAAATCTCACTCACAATTTGACTCAACAGCAAAGAAAATTATGGTGTCAAAATAAAAAGGAATCTCTCATTGAATGTGGTAACAGGATTTGTACTCATTCTAAGATCAAAAGCACAAAATTCAACTGCTTCATAAAGAAGCATTGAAATGGTATTTTCTCACAAATCAAATTTAGAATAGATTGAAAATGGATGCTCTAATGAAGAAAAAGATACTACATATGTGTCTAGAAGGATGGAAAATCCAAGTCTAGGCTCGTTCCATGCTCAAAAAAAGTCTCCATATGGCTTCAAAATGCCAAACACAATCTCTTCCTGCAACACAAAATGACTTGGCTCTCCAAAATGTCCAACTTACAGTGCTCAAATGTTAGGTCCCTATAATACTAGAGTAGCCCCCTATTGTTATTTTTGTGGCCATGTAGCCCCCATATTTTTATTTTTGTTCCCTATAGAAGCAAACTATTGTTATTGTTGTGCCCTTACATTATTATTGCTATGTAGGCTTTGATTATATTGTGACCCCTTAGACTCCTATATATACCAAGGAGGTCTTTTCAATTGTATCATCCAATATTTTTACATTTATGTAAATTAAAGGAGGTTTCTCCCTCAAAGAGAATAATTTTTAAGTCGTTGATCTATCTTTTCTTTTGTTTTGTGAGCTGGTTGCATAACATTTGGTATCAGAGCTTTGGATTCTAGGGTTTCGCTGCTTCAAAGAAGCCATCTTGGAATTTTTACTATAATTATTTTTATATGAAGATTCAGAAGCTAAAATTGCAACGATGTGGAGAAGGAATATAGGTTAACTTCATGTACGAATTTTAGATCTTGGTTCACTACATTTTCAGAGATATGATCCAAGGAAGTTATGATTTTTGCAGGCTCCATAATTCCATCTCAAATAGGTGACCTAGGGAAAGTCATCATAACTTTATCTCCAAGAATCAAATTTGAATTTTATAAAAACTTATTGAAACTTCACATACTTTAGTTTTTTGTGTATCATTTTCAAGGTTGAAGGTAGAAACAGTGACACGTGGCACTCTATACAAGTTCACTCTACTGAACTAGTCTATAATCAGGTCAACATGGGAGATTAGGCATAAATCTTTCTTGAAGAATCCAATCTCAGTTTCACTTATGGGGTTGGAAAGAATACTTAGGGTGCTACCACATGACAAAATATCAGACCTTGGAGATCTTAAATTACAGAGACAAAATAGTTTCAATATCGAGCTCCTAAAAAGAAAGAAAAAGGTATGCATTTTTTTAAATTTTGTATAAATTTTGTTTGAAAAATAATTTTGAAGTGATTCAAAGGGCATAATGAAGCATAGATATCATTGTTTGATTCAAAAATTCCTCGAAACAAAAAAATGGACACACCTAGTAAGAAACTAGAAAGATATTCTATGATGCATGAAGAAGAGGAAGAAATGCAGCATGATATATCAAAATTACGAGACCAAGTGCAACAAATTTCACTCTCGCAAAGAGTAACAAAAAATGAACTGGACACTAAGATGGATGGTTTTAAATTTGACATGGAAGCAATGATGAATGTAAAGATGGAAGGTTTGAAGGATGGTTTAAAAACATAAATGAAAATGGACCTGGAAGGTTTGAAGGAAGGTTTGGCAAATTTGCTACAAGAAATGCTTCCTAGTGGTGACAAGGTACTCCACAAAAAGCATGATGAGGATAAAAGGAATACAAATTATGATTTTATAGACTCTCATAATGGGTTAAAGATTAACCACATTCGAAATATTGATATGAGAAAGTTTTATGGTGAGGATCTGGTGACATGGATACTACAAATGAATTAATTATTTGATCTACATGATGTGTCGAACACACAAAATGTACGCATTGAATCTTTATATTTAGAGCAAAAATAGTCTGTGTGGTATCTATGGCTTTGTTCTCGTAAATCAATTGTCACTTGGACAATTTTTGCAGAAGAATTGGTAGCACATTGTGAGGATACAAAGAGAAACACCTTCTTTAGCCATTTGATAAATCTCAAACAAAAGGGTTTAATGGCATAACACATTGAGGACTTCCAAAGATTGAACATCAAGGTAAATGATATTCCAGAGGAGCATAAGATTGATGTATTCATAGGGAATTTAAAGGATAACATCCAACATGAGGTTCAACTTTGGGAACTTGATTCATTGGAGAAGGAATTCAAGGTGGCAAGAAAATTTGAAAGCAAAATTATGGCAACAAGGAAGCCTACCACTCATAACTATAAATATGGAAGTGTTGCTACTATGAGCCTTCCACAACCTACAAGTCTGACACCACAAAAATTGGAGTGAAAAAGAGAAAAAAGGTCTTGTTACAGTTGTGATAGCAAATACACTAAAGGTCATAAGTGTGCTGAGAAGAAATTATTTTACATAGTTAGTGAAGAGGGGGGAGAAAAGGAAAAAGAAACATTAAAAGAGGAGGATATACACCAACCAACCCTAGATAAAGAAGAAATGAATTGGATGATATCTTGTAATGCATTGGAGGGAATTACCACTCCTCAAACTCTCAAGATAGAAGGATATATCAAGAAGAAAAAGGTAATAGTGTTTATGATTCGAGTAGTACCCATAATTTCATTCATTGTAAGATAGCCAAGGAATTGAATTTGTTTCTACATCTAACACCAGAGTGTCAATAGATGGTTGCAAATGTAGGAACTAGAAATTTCTCTAGGAAGTGCCATAATATCAAGCTAACCATGGGAGAATATGTAATGAAAAGTATAATGCTTTCCATTGAAATGGGTGGTGTTGATATTGTACTAGGAGTCCAATGGTTACAATATTTGGGGATGATAACTTTTAATCTTCAAGAATTTTCTTGAAAAAAAATTGGGAAGGAAAGGAAATTGAATTAAGGGGTATCACAATGAAACCATGGAAGATAATCAACTCTAACAGCATGACAAATATTTTGAAGAAATAATAGTGGGGCATAATTGTACAATTATGCTCACTAGAGGTTCAAACATAGAAATCATATATTTCTCCATATCTCCAAAAAGTCTTGGATGATCACTCCAAGGTGTTTGAGACTCCCAAAGGCCTCCCACCAATTAGCGATTATGATCATGTTATTCACTTGATTCCAAGAAGTGTTTCTCCAAAGATTAGGCATTACAGATATCCCTGTTTTCCTTTTAGACAATTCTAGGCTAAGGAACTGTGCCAAAGCATCTAAAGTAAGGTTTTTGATTTTGAGTGGATGACCAATGCTTAAAATTTTTAAATAGATGCAAATCCTAAGTATTTCTAAGAAAACAAAAGGGTTGATTCTTCATTCTTTACAAAATTAAGCGTTAAAATGATTTGGAAAACTCAATTTAAGAAGATATATAATTCCTTAAATATTCATATTGAATATCTAATTTTCTATATATAGAAGATGTGTATAGGAGTTTTCTATAGCCAAACAGTACATGTGCAAGAGATGGCAAAAGGCAACAATTTAAAAATTTAGAGGAATTAACTAAGACATATAGTTTTAGTTAATTAATCTCTTTTAATAATGATAACTTTGTAGGAGCTTTCAGAGAGATTGGCATTCAATCTAATCTTACTCAGACTTCTATGTTACCTTGAACATGTGTAGAGAAAATAAAAAAAGAAAACATAATTGAATAACCAGAAGAACTCACAAAGATACACAAGTTGCTCAGAATGAATCCAGAATCCTTCTATTAACTTAAAAAATAGCTTAGAAAGTTACAGTCATGTCCACTGGTTCATCACAAGGGTTCAACCCTTTATTCTTTGAATTACAAAATACTTATAGAGTTCGACTCAAATATATCTAGACTTGAATTAAAATTTATTACAAAATATAATATCATCCAAAATAGATGGGATATTACAAAAATAGAATTGAAAAATAGTAAATTTGAACCGATTTGAACACTTTGCACAGATTTCAAGGGTTGTTGTTAATGACTGTAGCTAGAAATATGCTTTTATGTTCACTACCCCTGTCAATTTGTTGTCTGCTCCTAAAATTCTATCTTTTTCTCCTGAAATTTAGCATTTTGTTCTATTTGATGAGCTCAGATAATTTATCCCATCTCTTTTCATTAGGTATAGAAAACTTTAACAATTTTCTGTATCACTCATCAACTTTAGTATATTTTTCAAAAGTAGGCCTAGTTAGAAACAGATACTTAATTTCATGCTGAATTAGCAAATCATAACTTAAACCTTCAATGAAATCTTTGTCAGTTACAATTCCTCTGATTTTGGAAAATTTGGTCTTGTCCACTGCTATCTCATGTAACTAGTGTTGATAATCTTCAAGTGGAATCAATTTTCCACCTCTATCCTACAAACCTAGGAGTCCTTTCTGATGTAGATCATTGAATTTCCTGTGAATTTTTTTGATCTAAACCTGTAAATTTTGGCACTTATTCTCAAGTTGTAACATCAAATTCCTCTTAGTCAAAACTTTTCTTACCTGCAAGACAACTTCAGTTCAATCTTCAATCCTGAATTCTTCAAGATCATCTTTTGTCTTGGAGTTTAAGACTTTAATTATTCTTGTGCCATCTCCAGGTTTGTGGGCCAGGTCTTCTTTTATTTATGCTACTGTTCTTTTGATATTTGTAATAAATCTTCCTGCTCAAAAATAATTTTAATAGAAGGTTGTAACTCAATCACTGGTGCATTAATGTCAATCCAGATATTTTATTTGGCATGAGCAATAGTTTTTGCAATTAAAGATTCATTCTCATAAACTTCTAATTGTTGATTTAATTTATAATTCTTTTGAATTTCATCCAAACATGCATTATCATAATTAATTTTCTGTTCTTGACTCTTTTGGAGCTGCATCTTGAGTTTTTCGATTTCTCGATCCTTTAAAGATAAGTCTCCCATGGCCTTTGACAATTGTTCTACTGAATCAATAGATTGTGTCTCTATTGTGATTGTTGTTGTTGTAGATGTCCCTATTGTTGAAGTACATATTGTAGAAGGTGTCCATATGGGAATGGCAATTCAAATATTGAGTTGCGGCCCTTTTTCTTTAAAGACCGTTTCCATGTTAGCTTCCATGTTCTAAATTTGAAGATTTTGTTCAACTATCAACTTGAACATATTTTCTTTTTCCTTTTCAAGTTGAACTATTTCCTTAGCTTATGGATGTTCTGTAGTAGGAATTTTAAGGTTCTTCCTCAATGCTTGAATGTCATAATTTTTATTCTTTATCATCTCTTATGTTGCTTTGATATCACTAGGATCATATCCTAGGTAGATCACTAAATCCTCAAGTGCTTTAATTCTGGTATCTTCGGCTAAAGATGACATTCTCTCCATTTTTAACTGTATGAATATTTTTCAAGGAAACTTGTAGTTTAGAGGCTACCATGGCTAAACTTGTCAATGTAGAATATATCATTTTACCTGCCTTCTTATGAAGGTAAATTTGATCAACTGCATGAATTTGTTTAGTATCAAAAGAAAAAATGGATGTTTTATAATCTTCTGCAGTTTTAGGGACTGGAACTTTAGGTTCTAAGAAGGCTAATTGAAATTGTCCCTTTTTAGTATCAAGTGCAAACACAATTCTATTCTAGGTAGTCGAAGACTGCCTCCAAAATTCAAAAATAAGCAGTGGCCTTTAATGCCTCATTCTTCCTTTTTATCTCTCTATATCTAGCAAAAATACTTTGCTTCATTGTAGCTTGAGAGACAGATGACATTGGAGAATTTTTTGTGATCTCTTCAATTTGTGAAAAGGAAGTAGTAGGAAAACCTAACAGCACAATTGTAGCATGCGCCTGTGAATTCCTTCCTTCTAAGGACTCTTCATGAGTGTTTGTTTTCTTTCTCCTTTTGAAAAATGTGAAACTTTTAGCTTGAGTTTCCAAGTTTGTAGGAGATAGACTTTCTCTTGATATTTTAATTTCTTTTTCTTGAGGAACTGGATTATGTGAAGTTGTTTGACAAAAAATTTATTCCTTGGCTTCCTGTAATGTATTTTCCTACCATTCTTCCTTATTTTCATATGTTTTTATCTCTGGCCTGGTTGTATGTTGATAAGGTGTTGTTTTATGCTCAACTCTCAACCTTGAAATAATTCCCAAGGGATCATAGGACCAAGTAAAACTCAACTTGAATTTCATCTTCTTTAACAAATTATTTTCCTCCTTCATTGTTTCTCTGGTATTAATAATGAAAGGGCCAATATGTCCCTTTAGCTTGAATTGTGCTTTCCGCTTCCTAGATACAGAATGTAAATCATCCATATTCATCATTTTCCTTATGTATTCTAAGGCAAATATCCTTATTGGCACAAATATTGGTAACCTGTAAGGAGCGAGTTCACAACCATATATTTTGATCTCTGTATAATTCTAGTAAAGGTACCAGTCTCCAACTTTATCTTGCTCAGTAAGGTGCATCATTCTTCTGATTTCAAGTGAAATACTTGGTATTACATCACTGCTGAGAAGACATAATGACATATGCAAAAATTGGTTTACAAAGTCACTGAAGGAGTACTCTTTTGTATTCTTCCTTACCATGGAAGTCCAGCGAATGACCGATTGAGGTTTTCCTTGTGCATCTAACTTCTACAATGGGAATTTAAACCTTTCTGCTTGATGAAATAATAGTAAATATACAAGAACTGATTGATGTTGGAATGAACCTTCAACATAAAACTTTAGAAATTGATCATGAATAATATCTGTGAGGAATTGACTATAATTAAAAATTAATCAAGGCTTTTACCCATAGAGAAAACTAACAAAAATCTCAATATCACTTCATCTGCCCACTGATCGATAGGATAACCTAACAAACAGGTGACCATGGAAATGACTTGCCTTGACATTTTTGGAAAAATTGAAGTGGAATAGGGTGGATTAGTTCTAGGCAACTCGAAATTTTCAGGTAGGAATGTCTCACAAATATGAGCTCATTGGGGAAATGTAAGTTTCTAATAGATCTCAATGAGGGAATCAATAGAAAAGGGGTGTAGAGGAGCTTGGAAAGTGATTTGGAGTGCTTTGCATATGGATTCAGGTGTAATGGCGAATAACACTTCGTTGTTTTAGGCAATTACAACCCTCTGACTAGGAAGATACCTGAGATGGCACCAGGTGACAAATTTTGGGAAGGTATGAGTTTGAGGAAAGATAATTTTGGGCAAGAAAGAATCCCAGATACTCAATTCATCACTAGCATCTTGGAATTTCTGGTTTTCCCAGTAATCAAGTTCATATAGAACGACTCACATCGGGTCTCTAAGATTTTATCTTGGGTATCGACTAGTGGGAGCTCATCTAGGTTAATGATAGAGGGCAATGTAGGGCTTTCTACAACTAACTTAGACTTTCCTTTATTAGAAGACATCTTGAACAACAAATTATCAGTTAGGATGACGAGTTACTAGGCTATGGTGATCACTAGCATAGGAAGATAGTTACTTACTTGTGAAATTCAGGGTCGTACTTGTTTTGCTAAAACAAGAAATGGTGAAACAGGAGAATGCAGAGAAATGCGCTTTTTTAAAAGAGGAGGTTTGAACAAATTAACATATTATAACCATTTCAGGTGTGTCTAATTCATAAAATAGACATTTGGCGGGAGGAATTTAATTATCCAATGGTTATTTAGTCATTTGCCAAGAGTGAATAGTAGAAGGACAACTGGCAAGGTATGACCAGGAGTGGAAAGTGGAGGCGAGAAGGCAAAGTAGTTTTCGAATGGGGGTGGGTGGTTAATGGTTTTAGAGCAAGGGGTCTCAAACTCTTTGTGCAGATGCCACGTACGGTTCAGGGGTTTTGGCAATTTGACTTTTCAGACCCCCCCCTCGTTAACCTTCGAAAGTGTGGGGGGGTCTCGAATTCATCCTCCGTCGTTGATTGAGGCGGGGATGATCTCATCCATCTCTTTTCGATCGTGTTTTATTGCTATGCGACAAGACGTCAAATCATCTTTATTTACAATTAAAATAACCCTTTGGAAAAACTCAAAGGATTTAAAATAATAACAATATAAAACAAATGAATGTGACATTTTGACTTGCTCACAAACTTTGGGATTTTTTATTCTATAATATATATATATCCATTTTTCTTTCTTTTCTTTTGATATTTTATTTATTTATTCTCATTTTTCTTTTCATTTCTTTCTTTCTTATTTTTATTCACTTTTCTATTTTTTTTTTTATTTTTCTTTTTTAAACATAAAAGAAAATGTAAAAAACAACTAGGATAAAAACAAGTTACAACATCAGCTCCCTCTGGGGACTGCTTCCCCCTACGAGATGCAGAGAACTTGCAAATCCATGTGTCTTCTCCTCAGGTTATGGAGTCTTTACTATGAAAAACACACTTTAATGTTGAAATTTAAAGAAAATCGGAGCTTTAAAATGAATATGATTGTAAGCATTTAATATTGAATATAGTGTTTCAGGTATTTCCCATTGACTGGAAATGAAGAATATTGTCCTTCCAGGTTGCGCAGAATGAAAGTATTATTACCCTTTACTTCTGCAATGTTGAATGGTCCCAACCACAAATTATGAAACTTTCCATGCTTGCTTCTTTCCTCTCTTTTGGCATCCCATCTTAAAACTAGATCACCTTGTCTAAAATCTCTTTCTTTGGCCTTCCTGTCAAACAAATCTTTCATTTTGTTTGATATTGATGAAGTTTGTGCTTAAATTCATCTCTGTCTTGATTTAGCTCAATAATATGATTGATTCTCCTTGAAAAAACATCATCTTCTTCATATGATTCCTGTAAAAAATTTATGACGGGAAATGCTAGCTATGTAGGAAAATTACTTCAGTTCCATATACAAGTTGGAAATGGGACTTCCCAATAGATCTTTTTTGTTATACTTTGTTTTCCCAAACTATATATTTGAGATGACTATCCCAACTTCTTTTGTGATCTGCCAATACTTTGTTGATAACCTTACTTAGACTTTTATTTGGTGATTCTGCTAACCCATTACCTTGTGGGTAATATGGTGGGGAATGATGCAATGAAATCTGATATTTATGACAAAACTCGATCATTTTAATGTTGTTGAAAGCATGTGCATTTTTTGCAACTATTTGTTTTGGACACCAAAATCTAGATAGTATATTCTCTTCAATGAATCTCATGACTATTGTATCAATTGCATTATTAACAGGGATTGCTTCTACTCACTTGGTGAAGTAATCAGTGGCAGTTAATATCAATCTATGTTGGTTACTAGAAGTTGGAACTATTTCACCAATGAAATCTAATCCCCATTGTAAAAAAGGAGCTTCAATTAAAACTGGGACAAGGGGAAGTGCTTTTGGGCTCTTTTTTCCAGCAAATATCTTAAATGGAATAATGCTTCTTACCTTTGCTCTGACCTATGCAAACAATTTGGGCCAATAGAAACCTGCTCTCAAAATTTTATATGTAGTTGCCTTCCAAGCATAATGTCCTCCACAAATTCCTTATTGAAATTGTTCAATTACTCCTTCAGTTTCACTTTCAGTCAAACATAATAAAAGAATATTCAAAGGATCCTTCCAATAAAAATTAGCATTTATGATACCATATTTCATAGCCTTGAGTCTAAGAGATCTAAATTGATTCTTTGTGAATTCGGGAGGATACTTTAAATCTCGAAGAAAATTCATTGTCTTTATACCAATCTAAAAGTAAAATTTTGTCATCAATATGTAATGGAAGAGGAATGGGATCTGAACTGGAAGAAGGTTCTTGTGGATTCTTCTCACCTAAAATCTGAGAAGGTTCATGTGGATTCTTCTCACTTGAAATTTACAAAATGGTGTTGATACCAAGAATCTTACAATTTGATTCAGCCAATAGTTTAGCTAAACCCTGTCCTTTCACTAATTTTGTAGATCTAATATCTATATCAAACTCAAGTATCTTGGCAATCCATCTTCCCCTCTTTCCATCTGTATCAAGTTGTGTTAGAACTGTTTTCACTGCATTGTTGGGGACATAAAAAATTACAGGAGAATGTAAGACATAAATCCTAAATGGTTTTAAAGCTTGTACAAGGTCATAGGCTTGTTTTTCTATGATGTCATATCTCATTTCTGCATCTCTTATCACCTTACTGAAAAATGAAATTGGTTGTTCATATCCATCATCATTCCTTTGTAGTAAAATAGTTGTTATGGTAGTGTCAGAGGCAAAGGCGAAGATACTAAAAAGTTTTGAGTAATCTGGACTTGCTAGTACTGGGGCTTCTGAAATGGCTTTCTTGATTTGTGAAAAAGAATATCTAGCATGTACTTTCCATTTGACTTCATGATCCCTTTTAAGAACATCAGTAATATATTTCACAATCTCAACATAATCAGGTATTAATCTTCCTAAGAAATTTATTTCCCTAAAAATGATTGAATTTCTTTTTCGTTTCTAGGTAAATTGATTACCTGAATTGTTGAGACTCTTTTTGGATCAATTACAACTCCTTCCTTTGAAATTATATATCTAGATAGCTTTCCTTCTTTCATTGAAAAGAGTGACTTTTTGGGATGAAGAGAAATCCCATATTTCCTTCATCTTTCAAAAACTTTTCTCAAGTGTTTCAAGCGTTTATCATCAAAATAAGAAGATACAATTAAATCATCAAGATAAACGACAATAAATTTATTTATCTTACCAACAAATGCAAGATCCATTGCTCTTTAAAATGTTGCTCCAACATTGATTAAATCAAATGGCACCTAGGCATACATAAATGTACCCTATGGAGTTGTAAATGTTGTCTTTTCTTTGTCTTCTGGACTAACCAGAATTTGGTTATATAAAAATCCATCTAGCATTGAAATCTTATTTGAACCTGAAACCCTCTAAAGTAATTGATCCATTTTTAGCAATTGATAATTATTCTTTAAAAATAAATTGTTCAGATTCCTAAAGTCAACACACGATATAATTTCACCATTTTTCTTCCTAACATGTACTAGGTTGGCTATCCATTCAAGATGTCCTTAGGGAACAATTATTTTTGCATCTAATAGATTTTTAATTTCTTTCTCAATGATTGGAAGCAAGACTAGATTTATTCTTCTTAATTTCTGTTGCAATGGTTTAGCTTTTGGTTTGAGAGGAATTTTATGCTTAATAATGCATGTGTCATAGGTTTTCAATTCTTCATATGACCATGCAAATACATCTCTATAATGTTTGAAAATATTGATATATTTGTCTTTGATTTCTTGAGGCAATGATGTTGAAATTTTAACATTTTTTATTTCTTCAAAAGTATGAATATTACAGTTTTGAACATCTTCTTGTTATGAATTTAGAAATGAAGTTTTTGAGACATCATTATGATAAATAAAAAAAAATCAAGGGAAACTAATCCCTTTGGAATGTAATTATTTGATTACTGAATGATATCGTGATCAATAATTTTATGTTCTAAATGTGAATTTTGATCGTCCTCAATGAGATCGTGATCAATAATTTTATGTTCGAAATGTGAATTTTGATCATCCTCATTTGATTTTATTTCATCAATGTGATGTTCTTCCACATGCAAAGAAGAAAATTCATGTATTTGTTCATCATCCTAAAAAACCTGTCAATGTTTGAGATTGTCAAAGATGGAAGGTCTATATTTTACTTCAATTTGATAATGAAATTGCAAAGGATCAGGTATTTTAAAAGAACTAGCAAAAATTTCCAAAGCATCAGCTTGAATATTTTCTTCTCTTGGGATTGATGTGATATTAAAGGCTTGAAATTAATTGTCTACACGGTCCCAAAATTCATTCCTAAAGCTCTAAACCTAGGATGCTTGGTTTGACAAAGGTTTCAGATTTATTTTACAATCAACTTTGAATCACCATATACAACCAAGTTTTCAACTTTCAGACTCTTAGCTAACTCCAATCCTAAAATTAGGGCTCCATATTCTGCCACATTGTTTGTGACCTCAAAATCTAATTTGAACGATTGGGTTATATTTTTCTTATGAAGATAGACGAGTAAAATTCCATCCCCAGCCCCATCTTTGGAAAATGCCCCATCAAAATACATTTTCCAAATGTCAGTGTTTAAAATTTGAGGGGTATTAACAATTTCTTGAATGCTAATTTGAGGATTTGGAAAATAATCAGTAGCTAAAGTAAAGCATCCAAAATCTTGATCAATTGCATAAATGGGATGATTAATTGCTTGATCTGTTTTACAAATTATATTAATGAATATTACTTCCTTGTATAGCCTTAAATATTCACCTCCATAAATTGGGATTGTAACATAAGACATGTCTATTTGTAGACTTCCCTCTAACTTGGCACAACAAGATCTAGACAATAACATTCCAAATATCAGGGAAATATCTATAACAACAATGTCCAAGACTACACTCTTGACAAGGATCTAAGAAAATGTTACAACTAAATCCTTAATTAATCCAAGGCAAGGTACTTTCTTGGAATCAAAAGTATACAAATCATGATATGATTTAGTGATTTGTAGTTGAAGTTATCCATGATTACTTTAGGCATTAGATTATCGGAAGCACCAGGATTTAACATGCAATTATATAAAAGATAATCATGAATTTTCAAGGTGACAAAAAAGGGAGGTACACTTTCATCAATCATATCTGAGCTAGGACCAAAATCAACTTGAGGTTTTTCATCCTGTAAACTAATGGCATCCCCCTCCACATCAACACTTGAAGGTTAAATCCATTAAGATACTTTATGTTTATAACCTGGATTTTTGGATATTTCAGATAATGGGATTGGAATTTTTACTCTTTCTAACTCTTTTTCAACATTAAAACTAGTTGGAACATATTTTTTAGCATTATTATGTTCTTGTAACTAATTCTGTGGTTGAATTGATGATGTTTGTGTTTCAGTTGATTTTACTTGAGGTTCATCAAAGGTAACATTTTTTATTGGTCTACCAGATCCTGATCCTGGTCTTGATCTAAGGTCATACCTTCTATTTAATTTAGCAATGAGGAATTCAGAAAAAAAGCTTGATACTTGGAAATTTGAGAATTTTGTTGATTTTGAATCAAAGATCGATCTTGACTGATTGGAACAATAGCATTATGTGATGATGGATATTCAAAATAATTGTTATCATTTTTATTTATAGGAACAAATTATCTAGGATCTTGATCATCAATCATTAGGGGAGGTTGAATTTGTTGATCAGTGTTTGGTATTTGCAAAATTTGAGGTTGAAAAGGTGTTTTGTATTGAACTTGTGGTCTATTTACAACTTGTTGAGTTACTATAGGTTGAGTTTCCATTCTTGAGATTCTGCTAGACATATTTCTAAGTAGAGAGGTTATTTCATCAATTTTATGTTCTTCATCTTTAGTTTTTGATGATGAGGTGCCTTCTTCTCTTTATTTCATCCTCTTTTCAGCCTTTTCTACCTTAGCTTTTAGTTTAGCAGATGTTGATCAATTAGCTTCAAATTTGATTGCATTAGTTTTCATTTCTGCTAAAGTTTTGGATTTTCTCTCCCTAAGAATTCTAGCAAAGTCATCTTCAAATGCTTTGGAAAACCTACCTTAGCAGCAATTACTGAAGGTTTGCAATCTGGAGGCATTTTTTTATAAAGTTTATTAGATCTCTTAATAAAATCAGCTATAGCTTCACAAGGGTTCCTTTCTAAGTCTTCAAATTATGTTAAATAGTAAACAACATCATTTTTTATTTCCCATTGACTTTTGAAAATGTTAACTAGTTTAGGCCATGAATTAATGGAATTAGCTTGAAGTTGTCTAAACCATATTCGAACATTTCCTTCAAGTAATTGAACAAAAAGTCTTGTGTAGACATTGTCATGCTCAATATTCATGTTATCAACAAAATATAAGGATGCAACTAAGTGATCTTCTGTAGATGGCCCTATCTCTCCATTAAATCTAGGTAAATGTTTTAAATACCCGTTTGGAAAAGCATGAAGTTGGGCTACAAGTGGAAGAACTAAGGCTACATAATGTGCTACCATAATCAGTTAAGTACCAGCCATTTGATGTTGTGATGGAGTTGTCTTTTTAGGAGAACCAACTTTACTAGAAGAAGGAGGTAATGAAGGTTTGGGTTTCTGTAATAATTTAGGATTAATAACTAACTTCTGAACTTTAGGTAAAACCTTTTTAGGATACTCAAAATCTAGAGGATAAGTATAAATACTAAGTTCCTCTTTAGATTCAGTAGAAGTGGATGGATAAGTATGTACAAAAGAAGATTTAAAATCAAGTGGATTAAACTAAGAAAGAGAAAGTTTAGGATCTTCTTCACTGTCAGAAGGTTCCAAATGGGAATAAGGAAGTTCAAAAGCCTCACGTTGATGGACTAAAAGTGAAGTTTGAAGATATGATCCTTTAGAAAGGAGTTCTAAAACTTTTAGAAAAAATATCTGGTAATTCAGCAGGTATTGAAGTTGACTGTGAAGGGTCAGATTGTGAAGGTACTTCAGATAGAATAGAGCAGAAGTAGCAAGAGAGGCTTCTAACCTACGTATAATAGATGCAATCCTAGCTAATCTCTCTGGACCTGATAAAGGAGATAAAATCTTTGGATCTGATTGTGATCTGGTATACCTGCGAGAAGCCAGATTTAATATCTAGAGTCGCAAGGTCAAGGATTTTAGCCTAATGACCTCTTATTCACCGTTAAGAGGCAAGTATAATCAATGTCCCAAGGAAACAAGCTTCAATATTCATTCCATGGCAACAACACCAATCTGATGTTGTCCTTTGCAAACAATTCTAGGCTAAGGAAATGTGCCAAAGCATCTAAAGTAAGGTTTTTGATTTTGAGTGGATGACCAATGCTTAAAACTTTTAAACACATGCATATCCTAAGTATTTTCTGAGAAAACAAAAGGGTTGATTCTTCATTCTTAACAAAATTAAGCTTTAAAATGATTTGGAAAGCAAAATTTAAGAAGATATATAATTCCTTAAATATTCATATTGAATATCTAATTTGTTATATATAGCATATGCGTATATAATTTTTCTATAGCCAAACAGTACATGTGCAAGAGATTACAGAAGGCAACAATTTAAAAATTTAGAGGAATTAACTAAGACAGACAATTTCAGTTAATAAATCTCTTTTAATAATGATAACTTTGCAAGAGCTTTTAGAGATATTGACATTCAATTTAATCTTACCCATACTTCTATCATACCTTGAACATGTGTAGAGAAAATAAAAAATGAAAACATAATTGAATAACCAGAAGGACTCACAAAGATACACAAGCTACTCATAATGAATCCAAAATCCTTCTATTAACTTCATAAATAGCTTAGAAAGTTACAAGCTTGTATGTTGGTTCATCACAAGGGTTCAACCCTTTCTTATTTGAATTACAAAATACTTAAAGAGCTTGACTCAAACATATCTAGACTTAAATTAAAATTTATTACAAAATATAATATCATCCAAAATAGTTGGGATGTTACAAAAATAAAAATGAAAAATAGTAAATTTGAATTGATTTGAACACTCTACATAGATTTCGAGGGTTGTCGTTGATGATTGTAGCTAGAAATCTATTGTTTTGTTCACTGCCCCTATTAATCTATTATTTACTCCTAAAATTTTGTGGTCTTCCCCTGAAATTTAGCATTTTATTCTATTCGATGAGCTCAGATAATTTATCCCGTCCTTTTCATTAGGGATAGAAAAATTTAACAATTTTATGTATGACTCATCAACTTCAGTATATTTTTCAAAAGTAGGCCTAGTTAGAAACATATGCTTAGTTTAATGTTGAATTAGAAAATCATGACTTAAATCTTCAGTGAAAGCTTTTTCAGGTATAATTCCTCTGATTTTGGCAAATTTGGTCTTATCCGCTGCTATCTCATGTAACATGTGTTGATAATCTTCAATTGGAATCAATTTTCCACCTCTATCCTGCAAACCTGAGAGTCCTTTCTGATGTAGAGCATTGAATTTCCTGTGTAATTTTTTTATCTGAACCTCTAAATTTTGGCACTTATTCTCAAGATGTAACATCAAATTCCTCTTATTTAAAAAAGTTCTTACCTCCAAGACAGCTTCAATTCAGTCTTCAATCCTGAATTATTCAAGCTCATGTTTTGTCTTGGAGTTTAAGACTTTAATTTTTCTTGTGGCATCTCCTGGTTTGTGGTCTAGGTCCAATTTTATTTCTGCTACTACCGCTTTTGATCTCTACAATAAATCTTCGTGCTCAAAAATAATTTCAATAGAAGGCCATAACTCAGTCACTAATGCATTAATGTCAATCCAGATATCTTCTTTGGCCTGAGCAATAGTTTGTGCAATTAAAGATTCATTCTCATAAACTTATAATTGTTGAGTTGACTTATAATTCTTTTGAATTTCAGCCAAATATGAATTATTAGACTTAATTTTATGTTCTTGGATCTTTTGGAGCTGCATCTTGAGTTTTTCAATTTCTTGATCCTTTAAAGATAAGTCTCCCATGACCTTTGACAATTGTTTTGATGAATAAGTAGAATGTGCCTCTACTATGATTGTTTTTTTTGTAGATGTCCCTACTGTTGTAGTACCTACTGTAGAAGGTGCCCCTATGGGTATGGTAACTAAAATAATGAGTTACTTCTCTTTTTCTTTCAAGAGGGTTTCCATATTAGCTTCCATCTTCTGAATTTGAATATTTTGTTCCACTATCAACTTGAACATATTTTCTTTTTCCTTTTCAAGTTGACCTATTTCCATAGCTTATGGATGTTCTGTAGTAGGAAGTTTAAGTTTCTTCCTCAATGCTTGAACGTCAGCATTTTTATTCTTTATCATCTCTTTTGCTGCTTTGATATCACTAAGATCATATCGTAGTTTAATCACAAAATCATCAAGTGCATTGATTCTGGTATCTTTAGCTAAAGATGCCATTCTCTCCATTTTTAATTGTGTGTGAATATTGTTCAAGGAAGCTTGTAGTTTAGAGGTTGCCATAGTTGAGCTTGTCAATGTAGAATATATCATTTCCCATGCCCTCTTATGAAGGGAAATTTAATCAATTGGATGAATTTTCTTAGTATCAAAAGAAAAAATGGATGTTTTTTCATCTTCTGCACTTTTAGGGAGTGGCACTTTAGGTTCTAAGAAGGCTAATTGAAATTGTCCCTTTTCATTATCAAGTGTAGAAAAAAGCCTATGTTGGGTAGTAAAACACTGCTTCCAAAATTCAGAATAAGTAGTGGCCTTTAATTCCTCATTCTTCCTTTTTGTTTCTCTGTATCTAGCAAAAATATTTTGATGTGATGTATCTTGAGAGACAGATCACACAAGAGAATCTGTTGTGATCTCTTCAATTTGATAAAAAGAAGTAGTAGGAAAACCTGACAACACTACTATAGCCTACTCTTGTGAATTCTTTCCTCTTGAGGACTCTTCATGAGTGTTTGTTTTCCTTCTCCTTTTGAAAATTGTGAAACATGTAGCTTGAGTTTCTGAGTATGTAGGAGATAGACTTTCTCTTGATATTTTAGTTTATTTTTCTTGAGGAACTGGAGTTTGTGAAGCTATTTGACTAAAAATTTGTTCATCAGCTTCCGATAATGTGTTTTCTTGCCATTCTTCTTAATTTGTGTATTATTCTATCTCTAGCCTAGATGTATTTGTATAAGTTGTTTTTTCTACTCATCTCTCAACCTTGAAATAATTCCCAAGGGATCATAGGACCAAGTAAAACTCAATTCAAATTTTATCTGCTTTAAAAAATTATATGCCTCCTTCGTTGTTGCTCTAGTATTAATAATGAAAGGGACAATCTATGCCTTTAGCTTTAATTGTGATTTCTTCTTCCTAGATACAAAATGAAAATCATCCATATTCATCATTTGCCTTATGTATTCTAAGGAAAATATCCTTATTGGCACAAATACTGGTAACCTGTAAGGAGGGAATTCACAACCATGTATTATGATCTCTGTATAATTTCAGTAAAGGTACCAGTCTCCAACTTTTTCTTGCTCAGTAAGGTGTAGAATTCTTCTAATTTTAGATGAAATCCTTAGCATTACATCATTGCTGAGAAGACATAAGGACATGGAAAAATTGGTTTACAAAGTCACTGAAGGATTACTCTTATGTATTCTTCCTTACCAAGGAAGTCCAATGAACAACCAATTGAGGTTTTCCTTGTACATCTAACTTCTTCGATGGGAATTGAAACATTTTTTCTTGATGAAATAATAACAAATATACAAGAACTGGTTGACGTTTGAATGAACCTTCAACATAAAACTTTTGAAATTGGTCATGAATAATATATGCGAGGAACTTACTGTAATTAAAAATTAATGAAGGCTTATTACACATAGATAAAACTGACAAAAATAAAAATATCACTCCATCTACCCACTGATCGATAGAATAACCTAATAAATAGGTGACCATGGAAATGACATGCCTTGACATTTCTAGAAAAATTGAAGTGGAATGGGGTATATTAATTCTAGGCAACTCATAATTTTCAAGTAGGAATGACTCAAAAATATGAACTGGCTGGGGAAATGTAAGTTTCTGATAGATCTCCATGAGGGAATCAGTAGAAAATGGGCGCAGAGGACCTTGGAAATTGATTTGCAGTGCTTTGCATATTGATTTAGGTGTAATGGCGAATAACACTTCGTTGTCTTGGGAAATTACAACCCTCTAATTGGGAAGATACCTGAGATGGAACTAGGTGACAAATTATAGGAAGGCCTGAGTTTGGGGAAAGACAAATTGGAGCAAGAAAGACTCCCAGGTACTCAATTCATCACTAACATCTTGGAATTTCTAGTTTGCCTAGTTGTGAAGTTCATATAGATCGAACTCGCATTAGGTCTCTGAGATTTTATATTGGGTGTCAACCAGAGGGAGCTCATCTAGGTTAATGATAGAGGGCAATGTAGGGTTTTCTACAACTAACTTAGACTTTCCTTTGTGAGAAGACATCTTGAACCACAAATTATCATCTAGGATGGTGAATTACCAGGCTATGGTGATCATTGGCATAGGAAGATAGTTGCGTACTTGTGAAATTCGAGGCTGTACTTGCGCTGCTGAAACAAGAGAATGTAGAGAAATACATTTTTTTTCAAAGAGGAGGTTTGAATGAATTAACAGATTATAACCGTTTTGGGCGCATCAAAATAATAAACTAAACGTTGGCGGGAAGGATTAATGATTAACAGTGGTATAGCTATTTGGCAGGAGGAATTTAATTATCAAACAATTACTTAGTCATTTGGTGGGAGTGAATAACATAACGACTAGTGGAAGGGTATGAGCAAGAGTGGGAAGTGGAGGCAGGAAGGCAATGCGGTTTTCAGAGGGGGGTGGATGGTTAATGGTTTTAGAGAAAGGGGTCCCAAAATCATTGTGGAACTGCCACGTATCGTTTTGTGGTTTAGGAAATTCAACTTTTCAGACCCACCTCCCTCCCCCCCCATTAACCTTCAAAAGTGCGGGGGGTGAGGGAGTCTCAAATTCATCCTCCGTTGTTGATCCAAGCGGGAATGTTCCCATCCATCACTTTTCAATCGTTTTTTATTGTTATGTAACAAGATGTCAAATCATCTTTATTTACCATTAAAATAACCCTTTGGAAAAATATAAAGGATTTAAAATAATAACAATATAAAACAAATGAAAGCAACATTTTGACTTGCTCTCTAACTTTTGGATTTTTTATTCTATGATAATATATTAATATAATATCATATCCTTTCTTATTTTCTTTTGATATTTTTATTTTCTTTTTTTCTCATTTTTCCTCATTCATTCTTTCTTTCTTATTTTTATTCCTTTCCCTTTTTTTTTCAACATAAAGGAAAAAATTAAAAAACAACTGGGGTAAAAATAAGTTACAAAAATCCCTATGCCCAAAATAGTGAAATTGAATGTATGGTTGCGGAAATGCTAGAGGCCAGTATAATTAAACCTAGTCAAAGTTCTTTTCTCTGCTCTAGTAGTTTTGGTGCATAAGAAGGATGGATCATGGCATATGTGTCTGGATTATAGGGAGCTCAACAAACTCACTATTAAAGACAAATTTCCCATTCCTTTCATTGATGAATTGTTGGATGAATTACATGGAGAAATTTACTTCACCACATTGGATTTTTGTTCAAGATATCATCAAATTAGAATGACGACTGGAGACATTCTGAAAACAACATTCATAGCTCATGAAGGTCATTGTGAATTTTTGGTCATGCATTTTGGCCTTACTAATGCACCTTCCACATTTCAATGTTTGATGAATTCTATTTTCAAACCCTTAGAAAATTTGTGTTAGTATTTTTTGATGATTTACTAATCTACAACAAGTCTTGGAAGGATCATGTTCAACATGTTGAGAGGGTGCTCAAACTATTGGAGGAGAAATAGTTATATACAAAAAACTCCAAATGTTTCTTTGAAGTACAGGAGGTGGAATATTTGGGTCATATTGTATCTCATGAGGGTGTTAAGGTAGACCCTAACAAAATTAAACCCATTAAGGAATGGAAAATCCCCACAACTCTAAAGGGTCTTCGAGGATTTCTCAGGTTAGTAGGGTATTATCGCAAGTTTTTTAAAAATTTATGGGAGAATAGTAGTGCATCTAACAACATTACTAAAGAAAAATATATTTTCTTGGACCCTAGAAGTAATTGAGGCCTTTGAACATATTAAAGAGGCAATGTTCCAAGCATCAACGTTAGCTATGCCAGACTTCACAAAAACCTTTATTGTGGAATGTGATGCCTCAGGAAATGGACTTGGTTATGTTTTAATGCAAGAAGGAAGACCCATTACTTTTGAAAGTCATCCAGTCAAGGGAAATTATTTACATAAACCTATAAATAGCTCGTCGAAGAAATTCATTTCTTAGATCCTGGTAGTGAGATTGTGGTAGGGTAGCTAGATTGCTTAGCTAGACCGAGGGCTAACTAAAGAAAGAAAGAATGCTCGACCGGAGGTGGGAATAAGGGAGTATTGGATTGTAGCTCCTCGTTCCCTGCCTCCTTGATCTCCTTGCTTTCATTCTTAAATGCATATATTATGTATGTAATTACGCTTTAGCGTCGTATGGGATCAATAGCTCGAATATCGACCGTACCCGTAATATCGTATACAAATAGATCTCTTAATATAATGTCATTATGCATTTCATGATGCGCTTTAAGGCTCGACCATAAAGGGTGAGGTGGAGCCTACCGAACTCTTGATAGTAGGCCCCGAAGGGTGCTAAGCACACTCGACTAAAAAGCCGCCATCGACTCGAGCCGAGGTTACAAGGTCGAGGAGAGGTAGCGTTAAGCGAGCTCGACAACAGGAGAGGTTACGAACCCACTCTCCCAACCAAAGAAGGGACAGAGTCAATGCATTAAAGAAATGGAAACCTTACCTAATGGGAAGACACTTCAAGGAAAAATAGATCACAATAGTCTTAAATACTTTTTGGAACAAATATTATCTTTAGAAGAGCAGCAAAAATGGGTCACAAAGATGTTGGGTTATGAATTTGAAATCATATACAAAAAAGGAAAGAAAAATGTTGTCGCAGATGCACTCTCAAAAAAGGATGATGATTTGGGAGCATTACTCTATGTCATTTTTATTATCCAACCCGATTGGATAATTGAAGCAAGGGATGATTGGAATAATGAAAAATAGGTGCAGACACTTATTCGAAAGTTACATAAAGATCCTAGTACATCAAATACATTTATCTGGAAAAATGATTCATTATGGTACAAATATCACTTATATCTCTATAAGAATTCCCAACTCAAACAAAAGATTCATTTTGAATTGCTCACCTCCCCCTTAGGAGGGCACTTAGGAATTTTTAAAACTTACCACAGGGTTAAGAAGGAATTTTTTTGGGATGCCCTTAAATCTAATATTCAAAATTTTGTGCCAGAATGTTTGGTTTGCCAACAAAATAAAGTTGAGACAATTAAGATCTTTGGTTTGTTACAACCTTTATCCATTCCAAGTCAGTGTTGGGGGGAGGTCTCAATGGATTTTATCACAGGTTTACCCAAGTTTGAAGGAAACAATGTCATCATGGTGGTAATTTACAGACTTACCAAGTATGCACACTTTTGTGCAATATCTCATCCTTTTAAAGGAAGTACAAATGCTACTGTATTTATGGAAACAATTCAAAAGCTACAGGGAAACCCAAAGGTTATTGTAAGTGATAGAGATCCCATTTTCACTGGAAATTTTTGGACATAATTGTTTTCTTGTCCTTGTACACAATTATCTCATAGATCATCTTATCATCCTTAATCTGACAGGAAAACGGAGATATTGAACAAATGTTTGGAAGGATATCTTTATTGTTTTGTATCTGATAAACAAACATAATGGGTCAAGTGGTTACCTCTGGTTGAATGGTGGTATAACACTTCCTTCCATACTGCAACAAAAATGACACCATTTATGGCACTTTAGGGATATCATCCACTGTTCATCACATCATCTTTAAGAGAAAATTATAAGGTTCAAGTAGTGGAAGATCACATCAAGTATCAACAACAAGTTCTCCATCTCTTAATGGATAACCTCACTCTGGCACAAAATCAAATGAAACAACAGGTAGATCAGCATCGTAGTGAAAGAAGTTTTGATGTAGGCGGCTGGGTATTTTTATGACTACAACCATTCAAAAAAATGTCCCTCAGGCAAGCTAAGAAGGATAATAAATTATCACCCAAGTACTATGGTCCTTACAAGGTGTTACAAAATATTAGTACTATAGCATATGAATTGGAGTTGCCTGCATCTTCTCGAGTTGATCTGAAGTTAAACAGGAACGCAACAGATTACAAATATAATCATAAATACAAATATGCAACAGAAATAACACTTCATTTCATTAATATCAAACATTGAAATATGCTTACAAACAAAATAAAAATAAAACTAGCTCAGGGGATGGTAAATTATCTCTAAGAAGAGATGTGGTGGCTACATGCCTCTAAACTATGTTACAACGAGGCTCAGAGGCCTATCTATTATTGAGAAATAATGGAAAACCCTAAACATCCAAAAACCTAACCCTAGGAGATGAAGCTCCAAAACTATGGGCCCCATTTAGGTAAATTGATACATATTCCCGGGGTTGTAACTTTGTCATATGATCTTTGTTTGACGCTGACAATACCTTGTTAGAAAGATCTATCTAGGGACTAAAACTTCCGAGTGGCCAACATTAGTAAGAAAAATGTTGGCCCCACTTTTCCCAAAAAAAATGTTGTTTAGGGCCTCAAAACGGCTCCAGAAATTTAGGACCCGAAAAGCTGCCAAAAATAGTAAACTGTTATACAATTAAGGAAACTAGAAAAAAAATATCTATATATATATATATAATAATAATAATAATAAAAATAGTAATAAATAATAATAATAATAATAATAAATAAATAAATGTAATATATATATATATGAAGAAAAAAAACACTGAAAGAGACAGTGGTCGGGGTCCAAGTGGAATATGCAGGTGGCCACTAACATCCACCTCGATCACGAGTACACCCTATTTTCCATGTTTCATGTTTAAAGAAGGTTATCGGTGACAAGATCCCAGTTCAAATAGTATTGCTAGAACTTAATGTTAAGTTATGGTATGTTCTATGGTTATAACAGTTTACTTCTTTTTCTTATTATATTCCACAAATTAGCAATCACATGTACATAAAGTAAAGGGAAGATAGAACATTAAATGATCGATAGAAAACAAGCCGAGACAAGAGACACAAGATGTGGCGGCTAGCCAGGGACAAACCCCACAATGTGTGGGGAAACCCTTTGATCAAATCTTCTTTTATCTTCAATAATTTAGCAGAGAGAAATAGTACAATAAATCCGATTTATATCAACAGTAGCAAACCCTAGATCAGCAACATCAGCATTAGCGGCTTCATCATCAAAACTAGGGCAGTTGATATCTCACAAACCTACCGTCGGATCGGCTTGATTCCACCACCAAAAGTTGCAGCCTTCAGAGGAGGTTCAGATGAACCTACAGCGCAGTTCTGATGAGGAGATCTTCTGGTCCACGCAGGTCAAACTTCACTTCTGCAGTTGCAGCTTCAGTTTCAACAGCTTCCTTCAAACTAGGGTAGTCGATATCTCGCAAACCGTCCGTCGGATCGACTTGATTCCACCACCAAAAGTTGTAGCCTTCAGAGGAGGTTCAGATGAACCTATAGCACAAATTAGAAGAGGAGGTTTGATGGTCCACGCTGGTCAAAGTTTGGATCTACAGTTGCAGCTTCAGTTTCAGCAACTTCCGGCTTCACATGTGTGAGAGAGAGACCCTTTTCTGTGCAGTAGAGAAGAGACTCTTTTCTACGTAGTAGAGAGAGAGATGTGATGAGATGAGTGAGTGCAAATGAGGAAAAGTCCTCTTGTATTTATACACAACTGATGATGTTTGAATAGATGCGACTGTTGGACTTCTAAGCCTACATGAGTTGTAAGTCGGCTTGATAATAATTCCATAATCAAAATAAATTCATATCTCCATGAATACTTATCCGAATCGGATGATCTTTAGATCAATCCTACACCTCTCGACGAGAGGAATCTAATAAAAATATTATTAGCCATGAATAAGATGACCACATGAAGTTTGGCCCTAGTTGCCAATTTAACAGCCTCTCTTTGGATAAATTGGTCAACCATATTATGCTCCTTGAGAGCACTTCTTCATTGCTTGCTTCCTAGACTAGTCAGTGTTTCTTTTTGCTTCTTAGTCAGGAATCTTATACTCCTTATGTGAGCATATCCTTTTGTTGACCTTTATTGCATTGTAGTACATGCCTTCAAGCATGTCATTGGTGAAAGAGATTCTTTCCTACTCAATCATGTTATAGAACTATTCCCATGACTCAATAATATACAAATGATAACATGACTAAACTTTGATGCATACATACCTCATCTTGATTCTCCTTTGATCATATTGACTTTATTTTATTGCTCATGGTGTCTCCCTTCTTGCTTCATCTTAACTTGCATGCTCATCATCTTTTTCTTGAATCCCATGAATGGGACTTCCCAATGAGACATCTGCTTCTTATTCATGAATCTTCTTTTGAAGATTCCATCAAAGGATCTTGAAGACCCTTTCCCTGCAAATGTTTCTTTCCTTTTGATGATGAAGGTCTTCTAAGATTCTTAATCATAATCAATTTTCTTTCATCATGGATGAGGTTCTATACTAGGTATGCTCCTTCTACATGAATATCTTGAGCTATATCTACCATGCTCCTATATTCTAAAAGATATTTCTAACCATGCATTTTGTTCTCATTATAAATGCTACTTCTACATGAGTATCTAGAACTCTATGTACTACATGCTTCTAAATTCTAGAAGATGTTTCTAGCCATGCAATTTTATTTTATTCCTACATGCTCCTATCCTACTAAAACTTTGAAAGAAGACTTGAAGTAAAGAGTTTGACTTAGTCATAGTAGAGATACGGATGATCTTCTTTCTTTTGCTTCTTTTCTTCTTCTTTCACCTCTTGAGTCATGTGAGCTTCTTCCCTCTTTCTTTTGATGTTGTTGTCCTTCTTAAGCTTAGGACAATTCCTTTTGTGGTGTCAATATTCTTGGCATCCATAGCATTGGATTTTGGACATGTCTTTGTTGTTTGTTCTTCATGGACCAAATTTGCCAAATTTTCCCTTTCTTTTGGCCATGGTAGCAAATGCTTGCTCCTTTGATCCCACATCTCCCTTTGCTCCAAATCTGGTTTCCTCTGTCTTACATAGAGACCACATTTCACTTATTGTGGTTGTTTCCTTCTTGGCATATATGCTTGATGTGAAGTTGCCCCAATCCTCAGGTAGAGCATTGAGTACTACAGTTGTCATTTCTTTGTCTGACATGACTTCCCCAAGCTCTTGAAGTTGATTCCTCATCTCAGAGATCTTCATGAAGTAGGGAGCTATTCCTTCCTGATATCTTCATCTTGTACAATTCATTTCTTATAGATATCACTTCTCCGGCTATGGATACCAAGAATAGCTCTACTAGCTTATCATAAATTTCTTTTGATGTTTCAAATTTGGAGACATAAGGAATGAGAGAGTATTTGATTGATTCTACTAGAATCCTTTGAGCTCTTGTCTCATCCTGATTATACTTTGCTAAGGCTTGAGTTTGTTCCTTAGCAGGGATAGTGATATTCCCTTTGACATGTTCAAGGGGTTCATTCTCCTTGAGAAGTAAATCAATCCTCTTCTTCGATGCAAGAAAGTTATTGGTACCTACCAATTTGTTGCTTTCCTTGCAAAAAGACATTGACGTATATTCAGAGGGGAACATATACTTACCTGATAGATTTTGAGATGTAGTGGATTTACTTTCTCCTTGAAGACTTGATGGCTTGCCTTTCTAGGATCTTGATGTTCTTCAAGTTGCCTTCTCCAAGTGGACTTTCTTGATGAAGATATTTGCTTGGTAACTTGTAGATAATGTAGGTCCCTCTTTGATCTGTACTTCCTTGTAGGTGCCTTTGTGTAAGGCTCTTCTTCTTGCTATGTAGTCTTCCTTGATGAATGATAGATTATAGGCCTTCTTTTTCTTGAGTAGATTAGGCTTGATGCTTCAACCTTGTAGATGTCTTTCCTTGATGAGTGTTCTTGAGATGCCCCTTCCTTGATGTGCCATCTTAGCTCTTATTCCATGTTGAAGAATTAAGGGCAATGGTGTTTGTTAGGATTCTTCACTGCTTAATAACAATTTGTGAAACACTTTTACAATTATCTTAGCTTGATTTTCTTCTTATTATTAGTGTGTGTGTTTCATCAAACTGCTACCAAAAACATACAAACAAGAACACAAATGTTGGCTCTCTATCAGGGCCAAAACCTCTCTCTCTTAGAGAGGAAAACCCTTTGGTAAGTTTCTCTTATTGAAGCTTCTTATTGATCATTGCCAAACCCTAGACCCTTGACTAGGTTGTCCTCCAAGCACAAGTCAAGTCCTCTCCTCTTTTTTGCACTTTGTTCCCCGACACATAGACCTCGTCCTTCCTACACTTTTCTCCCCAGCACTTCGTCCTCCTTCTTTGTTTCTTGTCTAGAGATAGACCTTCCTTGAGTGAGCCTTCTAGATGAGATGTTCCTCTTCTATCCTTTGCTCAAGTAGACTTCTTCAAACGAGATCCTTCTTGAGATATGGGTGTATGATTGTACTACTGTTCTGCTGCCCTAGTTTTCTCACGTGTGGAGGGGTAGCCTTAGTGAATTAGGGTCCTTTCACCTTTGCTAGAGAGAGAGACTTCTTCGCTTGACTTGGGAGGCCTTGTAGGCCTAATATCTAGCCCAAACACCAACGAATCTTGCACTGAAAAGTTACTGCTGTTATATCCGCAATTTATCCTCCTTCTCCTCGCACGTGTGACGTTTCTAGTCCCCCTACACTACGGTCTTCTTCCTCTCTTCACTTGTCTTGGAGACACTTAGACTCGTCTTTTCCCTTCACTTTCTCGACTTCCACCTTTCGCTGATTCCAGAGCTTGCGTTCTCTTATTTATGAGGGAGTGGACAACCTCTTTATATAGAGCACTGTCCCTCCTCTAGGCCGACATTCGGTCTTCAAGCCGACTTGACCATATCTTCTATTTTCTTCGTTTTGCTTCATTTGAATGGCGTTGCTACATGGAGAGGACTTGGACTTTGCTTGGAGGTATTCCTTTGACCTTTATACTATTTTTTGCATAGTGTAACATGCCTTCAAAGGGTCTTACATAAATACAATGACTCTTGACTTCCTAGAAGCATTCTAAACATGTGCTTGACCTAATTCAATGAGCAAGAAACTCATTGACAAATATCATAAAAATAATTTCTCTTTTCTTGGATAAATACAAAAGTCAAACTTACATTTATGAAGACCGAACCTAGTTACACTTCCTTCAACATAATGTAGGCTTAGATTGAACCCTTTTATAGACTTCTTGAGAACCAAGAAAGAAAAAGGCTAATTCAATGTTTTGATTGAGATGAAATGTCAAGGATGTCTCTTAATCTCATGGATTATAAAATAATTAACACTGTTTGGTGGTAAAACAAACTTGGTGATAATTTGATAATCCAAGCTCAATCAGTAAACAAATTGCTTGGAATAGCTATTGTTACCTCACATGATAGTTCCAGTCTTAAGTTAATGATGACAAATATGTTATAATAATGGATTTGCATTTCAACTTTCTTGGATCAGGAAAGCATGTTGAATTAAGAAAAACCCGCAATGGAACACACTCAGTGCCTTTTTTGGCCTTCGTCTTTAGATGGGGCTCTCCTTTTCTCCCTCGTGCAATTGTTCATAATTTTATTTTCATAATATAAGCATCCTTAAAGTGGTACATATGGATTGATGTATATGAATTTGTGTTGTAAACATTCATTGAGTCTTTCTCTCCATTGTTTTTAGAGTCAAAATAGAATGTAGCTATTTTTCCTTTCTTTAATATGAGGTTTTACTTGTTCCTTGTAATTAGTGGAATTGCAATTTTAGTATGTTATTGACTCATTGCATTCCGCTACATGGCACAGGCTCATGGTGAGATGGTGAATAACTATGAGACCTTATTCTTGTGCTTAAAACTATAATTGTGCATTTCATGGGTATTCCTGGTTCTGCTACAAAGACATTTGTTGCATCTAGAATATTGTTGGTTGTTGTCTGTATTGAAGGAAACTTGAAACATCTTTTCTTTTTGAATACTTATAGGAGAGGCCAGCCAATTTAAATAAATAGAGACAGGTTTGAATAAAATCCTATAAGAGGCACTAACAGGGCAAAAACAATTGCATAATCAAGTGAGGTGATAGCTTCTCAAAGTATGTTCCCATGGCATCCATAAATCACGTAGTAATGCTATCTTTGCAATTCCATTTTATAATTTATGTTTTATCAATTCAAATAGTTTATATATTTCTATAAATATGCAAATCCATAACTACTTTATTTCATTATAATTTGGGAGTCTACTCATGTCCCACACTAGTTTTTTTATTGATTGCAAGTACATCTTGTTGTCTCACAAAGTGTCTAGGCACCTTGACAACGCTCAGAGTAAGAGTTGTCACTCTAATCCTTACTCACTCTGTTTAGACTCTCTCCTAGACAAGTCAACGAGGGTAGTCCCTAAGGTGAATGAATGGGAATAGCCTGTGGAACACAGGCTCTAGAAGACTTAAAGATGGAAACTTGATGAATGTAAATGCATCTTGGTTAATTGAGATGAATATATTAAACACTAATACAACCAAGACACAACCACAAAATAGAAATGATTATAGACCAATGTCTTTATTCTTAATTAACCATAGACTAAATAAAAACAAGTTATCCAAAGCAATTTATAAATGTGACGAATTGCGACGATCATGAACAATCAGATGCGAATGCTTAAAACTTTATCATGTAAGAGATTCCAAATTTAAAATAATTTTCATTAAGAACTCGGATCTAGAACAATTTTCCAATATGCAATATAATTTTTAAAACATCAATCGCACTTACCAATAGAGAAATCAATACCACAAAAATTAAAATTTTACATTTTAAAACCAATGACACCAAGAAACTTTAAATTTGAATTTTAATTATCCCTTAAGCAAATAATTTAATGTGGTAAAATGAAGAGATTAGATTTTTAATGTGACCAAAGTAAAACAAATCAAAAAAGGTTAATAAATTGAAATTTTAATGGGACATAGGCCACATGAAAATTTAATGTGAAAGAGAAAATCCTCTTTTCATTTTAATTCTCTTAGGGATTTTAAAGTCACATAAACAAAACAAAACAAAACAAAAAAATGTTTTTTTTAA